>JAQZBX010098682.1:0-11555 GCA_029593785.1 Cabassous unicinctus
CACCTCTGCTCCCTGCTTTGTTGTATCTCTCATTATATTTTTCCTTCTTGTTTCTCTTGTTGTGTTAGCTTGCTGCACCTGCCCATTGTGTCAGCTCACTGTCCTCTTTAGGAGGCACTAGGTTCCAAACTAGCGACCTCCCACATGGTAGGTGGGAGACCAGTCACCTGAGCCATATCTGCTTCCCCAAATTATATCTTCATAAATATTTTGAGAGGATCAGAATGGATCCAGAGTTGTGTTTTTTCTTTTTTCTGAGTCTCCATCCCTTCATAGGAGCATCACATCAGTTATGTTTAAAGAATCAATTAACAAGAAAGCTGGACTTTTAAACATTTAAAACAAATCTTGTTTTCTTCTTATTTGAATATAAGCACTTAATATTCAAGGACAGGAAATGGCCAACTCAGTAGAACTGGGTTGTTGGAACCAACAACATTCCTGTCTTCAGGGAAGGCCCTTGGCAGGCTCCTGTGAGATAATATTTGAGCCCATTTTGCCTGGTAAGACTGTTTTTGTATGCCTTAAGACTTGGGCCACACTGTACCAGTTTGATCAGATAGAATTAACTTAACATTATAATTTATGTTGAATGCCAGTTTTTGCTCTGGCTGGAACCCAGAGTTTTAGTAGCTGAGGTCAGTCAAGTGACCACATGAGCACTGCATGCCTACATGACTGACGTCCAATAAAAATTCTGCACAATAAGTCACTGGTGACCTTCCCTGGTTGGCAACAGTTAGCATGTGTTGTCATACATAATTGCTGGGAAAATTAAGCACACACTGGGAGGGGACACCTGAATGCTTGTGCCTGGTTTTCTCTTGGACTTCTCCCCATCTACCTTTTCCCTTTGCTGATTTTAATCTGCTTTTTTTTTTTTTTTCTTTTTT
Source organism: Cabassous unicinctus (assembly GCA_029593785.1). Taxonomy (NCBI): domain Eukaryota; kingdom Metazoa; phylum Chordata; class Mammalia; order Cingulata; family Chlamyphoridae; genus Cabassous; species Cabassous unicinctus. The sequence continues at coordinate 894 of JAQZBX010098682.1, forward strand.
TGCTGTAGTAAACTGTAATTCGTGAGTATAACAGTTTTCATGAGTGCTGTGAGTCCTTCTAGTGTGTTGTTGAGCCTGAGGGTAGTTTTAGAGACCCAGACACAATTAAGTCACTTAAGCCTCACAATAACCCTATGAAGTTGGTATTATTTTTATCTACAGATTAAAGATGAGGAAGATGAGATTTAGATTAAATAATTTGTTCAAGGCAAAGTTGGACTAAAGACAGCAGAAAAAAGAATTAAAGAAGAGAGAAAATGTATTTGCTTTTTATCCACCGTTTAAAGATGAGGAAGATAAGACAGATTAAATAATTTGGCTAAGGCAAAGTTGGACTAAAGGCAACAGGAAAAATTAGAGAAGAAAGAAAATTTATTTGTTTATATCTGAACTTTTGTATATTTCTGCCATCAAGATAACTGTCAAATCTGTGGCGTGAATATGGGATAAGCATGGGTTAAAAAAAAAGAATTATCATTCCCAGATGTATTAATCCAAAAATTTTAATTATTAAGCTGCTATAAACCAAGATATAGTAATCAATTAGATTACTGTCATTATGTGTAAAAGAGATATGTGCCAAAGTACCTGGCATACAGCTTAAGAGATCCTTGACAAAGCCCACACAGCTACTGTATTTTAACAATTATGTTATAAACTATTTAACTATCTGCTTCCTTCTTTCCATATTGGTAATTCTTATTGTGGCAAGCACAAGAAGTCACCTATAGCTGCCACAGAAAGATGAAATACTTCCCAGACTGTGCTTCTCAGTAGAAAAGCTAAAAGCAACAAAAGTGAGGCCACCACTACATGGTCTTCCACTCCTACTTTCCAAATATCACACAGTGCATCTGATGGTGGACTCTAAATCACATGTATAACCTGACTGCAATGTCTGCTCTTCACCTGAATGGGATTGAATGTTGAATGAGAAAATTCACAGAATATGCCATTTCCTTTCCTAAGCCCTGAGAATTGGTCATAGATTACTGAGAAGAGCAAGCAATTAAGTTCTAAAGTCAACATATTGGTTAAATTCACATAAGCATTTATTCCACAAATATGGGCTGAAGCACTCTTCCTCCAGACACTCCAGCTATTTTCTCAACCCTGGAATTCTCCTTACCTTCCTTTAATCCAAAACTTCTCTTCAAATCTCATTAAGACCTTCCATGAAATTTCTGATGATTAAGCTTGGCCTCCCTATTTATGACAAAATAAAAAGAAATTGTATTACCTACTGATTACTCCTTTCAGACCCCAGATTTGCAGTTACTTAGAAGCTTAGATTAATAGATATGATTTATCTGGATAATGTAGCACATGGCAGAAATTTTTCTAATTCCTTTATCCTAATATAGGTTAAATAAATACTTTAGGAATGTAAGGGATGGCTTCCTTCTAGACCAGAGCAGAATACCCACACTTAATTCCATAAATCTGCTTAATCACATAGCAACTTTCTCCATCCTGTAAGTTATTTTCCTCAGCTTACTTTATCTTATCAAGGAAGATGAAGCAAAAATAAATATATAAAAACCAATGCATGTTCTGTTATTTTTATCTCTCTTTTCTCTAGTCCATTTCTCACTTTTTATGTAAAATAAATTTTTGTTTCATTATAGCCATTATATATGATCATTACAGACCTTTGCAAACCTAGAAATAGAAAGAAGAAAATCACCTATAATTCAAAGATACACACTTTTAGCACATAAGTATATATTCTTTCAGTATTTCATTACAAAATAAATGGTAATCATAAACTCTATAACACCTATAATTATTTTAATATCTAATTTTCTTGAATAAAAACTTTCCATTACATGCTTTTTATATCTAAAAAAGTTCAGAAATCACTTTTTGAAGAATAGGGAACATTAAGGTATTAGCATGTTAACATTTATTTACTGACTTTATTAAAATGTATATAGAATGTCTCTACTACCACATGTTGCAATTACCTTAAGTGGGTTTTACTTAGGTTTTATAGACTGTGTTTTCAAGTTAAATGTCACTGAGTCCCTAGCAGATGTATGGACTTGATGAAAAGGAAATTGCATCTCTCAAATCAAGTATTTTAGGTTCACACTTCCATCTATACATTTTAAAGATATCTTTTGGCTCTATTTTAATTTCTAACCTCTTCCCAAAATAGGTAAATTCATTTACTTATTTCATGGGACACCTTGGCAATAATGTTTCTGAAATTAAGATTGAGACCATTGTCTCCATTTTCTTCAATGCCTATCTATACACCTGGGACAGACTCCCTTAGCATTTCCCATATTCCAAAGTGGGATTAGGGGTATGAATCTTTTCTTCTGAAAAACCTTGTTATTCCTGACCTGGACATAAATCAACCAGTACTGGACACTCAATAAATGATAGCCAGTATTACTACTATTATATAAATGCTATACAGACTACAATCCTCAAAGTTATGGAAAAATATAGCACCAAGCAGTCACATTTCATTGTTTATGCTTTCCTGTCACATCTAATAGTGTTAGCACACAATATTTGTGAATTTTCAATGGTTGTATATTTTCATTCCCTCAAAACTTTTAATTTGAATACCCATCACTAAATTTGATAATTCCTCATGGAATAATCACATGCTGACTGTGAAATGCAATTATCTTCCACTCCTAAGGAAAGGGAAAGATTGGTGTAAAAATGATGAATCTGAACCCTGTTTGTGAAAAAGTTCACAAAAGTCAGTGTAGAGCTAAGGCAAAAGTCCAGGTCTCTTGTTTGCAAAGCAGTTTGTATTAAACAAAGGCAGAGCCTACAAATGATAGTGAAATACGAAATTGGGGTTTTGCCTAAGTGGAAAGAGAATGAGTAGAATTAATTTTGTGCATGGACTACAGACCAGATGGAATAAAAAGAAATAAACGGCAAAAGTTAGACTTTGGTTGGTGCCATTGTCCTCCACGGAGTACCACATGCATCTTGGTCAGGACCCATTGTCTAATATTATTACTCAAAATCCACAGGGAAGGAAATAAACTTTTGAAATACTTTTAAAAAATTCCATCTACCCTTTATGGAAGCATCATTTTGTTTTTTAATTTTTTTACCTTATTTTCTAAGTAAAGTTTACTTTTAAACCTTTAAGCCTCCTGTGGTTTTATCAAAGAAAATAATTTCTCTTTCCACTTCTCCATTATGGAAGTTAGCAAACCTCCTGTCAATTGATAAAGAGACAAGGATTTGGTTTTATTGATCAGAAGACTTTCTTAGGCATTTCTATTTTTGTCAGATCTGAAGAGAAACAAGAGCAGAAAAGAAGCAAATTATCTCTAAAAGACTATTCTCAACAGATAAAATCTAAAGCAGAAGATAGTAAATACTCTGATATCTCTATATTACTATTAATGTATACAATGCTGTAGTAGTTTGATATTATTGATGAAGTCCAAAAAGATATATTGGATTATGTTTGTAAACTGGTCTTTTCCTCTGTGTGTATTAGAGTGTATTGGATTCAGAGGTTTTACTTTTACTTGATTAAATAATGATTAAGTCTCTGATGGGGCAACATCAGTAGGATATTGAGTCCCTGCCCCCTTGGTGAGTTGGGAACCACAGAGAAATTTCACCACAGAGAAGGGAGGTTGGAGTTTTGCGCTGGAGGCCGGGCACAGAGTTGCAGAGCAGCTGAGCCCAGAGAGAATCGAGCCCCGGGGAGGGAGACAGAGCCGATTTCTTGAGAGTCTACAGCTGGCCTTGTGGAGAGAGCAGGGCAGTGAGCCTGGAGAGAAATAAGCTCCGGGAAGAGAGGACACCAGGAAGCCTGAACTCTTGGCAGACATCAGCAGCCATCTTGCTCCAACACATGGCAACAGACTTTGCTGAGGGAAGTAACTTATGCTTTATGGCCTGGTAACTGTATGCTTCTACCCCAAATAAATACCCTTTATAAAAGCCACAGATTTCTGGTATTTTGCATCAGCACCCCTTTAGCTGACTAATACAGATGCAAATATACCAATGACAACAGGGAAAGAAAAGGTTCCACTGTGTTGACATTACAGAGAGAAGGGAAAGGTAAGGAGTGGGTGGGGGCAGGAAGACTGTAGGTGTCATCAGAGCTACCTTTTCAGCTTCATTGTTATTTTATTTATCCTAAATCACAAAGCTACTAAGAGAAAGAGCCAGTATTGCTGAAAAGCAGGTTAGTATAAAGTAATCTCTGGTTGATAAAACAGTCAATTGTCTGCCACAGATACATGCTTATCCTCTCCAGAGGAACGTGCCTTCAAACCAGGCTTCACAGAAGTCCCACAGATAAAGCTCCCACTGAACATGACTGACAAAAAGAAAAAATTACAAGGCATTCAAGTAAGCAAAGCACTATGATTGAGAGTCAGGAGATTAAAAAAACAGCAAAATGACCCACTAAAATTATAAATATTAGATTTATGAAAAATATAGTAACAATATGCATGTTTACTATGTTTAAAGTTATGAAAAGGTTATCAAGATGGGCATTTAAAAAGGAGAAATGGTTAAAATTTAAGATGGAAATTTGCAAGGAAACTTGTTAAACTTTTTGAAATTAAACTTAAAAAATGGAATGGGTAATAAAACCAAACTGAGAGTTCAGCTATAAACCTGTGCATATTCAACCAACTGATATTTGACAAGGCCACCAAGCCCACTCAATTGGGACAGCGTAGTCTCTTTAACAAATGGGGCTTGGAGACTGGATATCCATATCCAAAAGAATGAAAGAGGATCACCATCTCACTTACTATACAAAAATTAAATCAAGATGGATCAAAGACCTAAATATAAGAGCTAAGACCCTAAAGCTTCTAAAAGATAATGTAGGGAAGCATCTATGAAATCTGGTAAGAGGAAATGGTTTCAAAAACTTCACACATAAGTATGAGCAACAAAAGAAAGAATAGATTTTGTCAAGAAACCAAAAAGGCAGCCCCCTCAATGGGAGAAAATACTTGGGAGCCACCTATCTGATAAGGGCTTAATATACAGCATATAAAAAGAAATTTTACATTTCAAAAATAAAAAGACAACCCATTTAAAAATGGGTGAGAGATTCAAATAGACACTTTTCCAAAGAGGAAATACAAATGGCTAAAAATTACATGAAAAGATGCTAAGCATCACTAGCTATTAGGGAAATGTAAATCAAAACTACAATGGATTATCATCTTACACCTATTAGACTGGCTGCTAATAAAAAAAAAAAATCAGGAAACTACAAGTGTTGGAAAGGATGTGGAGGAATAGGAACACTCATCCTCTGTTGGTGGGAATGCAGAATTGTGCAGCCACTGTGGAGGACAGTTTGGCAGTTCCTCAGGAACCTAACTATAGAATTGCCTTATGATCTGGCAATCCAACTACTAAGAATAAACCCAGAAGAAATGAAAGCAGGAATGTGAACAGATACATGCACACAAATGTTCATAGCAGTATTGTTCACACTTGCCAAAAGTTGAAAGCAACCCAAGAGTCCATCAATAGATGAATGGATAAGCAAAATGTGGTATATATATATACAGTGGAATACTACTCAGCTATAAGAATGAGATATTGACACATGCAACAGGATGGATGAATCTTGAAGACCTTAGGTTGAGTGAAGCAAGTGAGTCACTAAACGACAAATATTGCATGATCTCACTGATTTGAGCTAAGGATATTGAGCATATTCACAGAGGTAAAGTCTGGAAGATAGGTTACCAGGGGATAAAAAGAGAGTAGAGAGTAGTAAGCCAGTGCTCAGTCTGGGAAGAATCTATGATAAGGTGAATGTGGGAAGGTTTGGCAGTAGATAGGGGTGATGGAGGTATAGCGATATGAATGGGGCTAACGATGCTGGAGTGTGAGTGTGAATGGGGTTGGCAGGGTAGAATGGGCTATCTGTAGAGCTAGGGAAAAGGCCAAAGGACTGTGGTTGAGAATACAATTGTGGGAGTGTTATTTTGGCAACTATGGCAGAGGAGGGTCACTGATGCAGGGTGTCGGTGGTGAGGGATGTGTGGGAAACGGTGCACCTGAGGCATGCCTCTACAGAATATGAATATGCTCATGTGGTCATATGATATTATCTCAGTGGTTGGAGACCAAGACAATAACCAACAAAATATTAAATTCCCATCCTGGGCAGTCCTGCCATACTCTCTAATAGAGTGACAAGAATCTCTAGAGTCCATAGACAGTGCTTAGTAAAAGAAAACAGAACAATATGCCAGCCCTCGATATTTATACCTGTACTTATGAACCTTATTCTTGTAAAATTGAAACTTAGCCTAATAATATCTATTGCCTAAGAGCTACCTCTTGAAAACGTCCTTGTTAGTCAAATGTGGCCTCTCTCTAAGCCAAACTCAGCAATTAAACTCATCTTCCCCCCCACACACCACTCACCCTGGCATGGGACATTACTCCCAGGGATGAGCCTTCCTGGCACTGAAGGATAATTACCAAATGCCCATCAGCAATTCATTTGGAAAAAGACCTAGACCAAAAGGGGAAACACTTAAGTATAAAAGAGATTTTATGGCTAAGAGATTTCAAAGTGAGTAGGGAAGTCATTCCAGAGGTCGTAATATTCACACTTAAGCATGTCTCAGGTGGATATCACTAACTGCCACAGTAAACAAAGCCTCAAGCAGTAGTGCTCCTGAGAGCTCTAGAGACATCTGGACACTAAAGACAAGGCACACAACCCCTGGAAATCAGCGCCCCATAGGTGGGCCTTACCTTGGAATATACAATAATCTATTTCCCCAGTGTAACAGAATTAGGCTCATTTACAATTTTCCTACACATGATTCTTTTACCCCTTTTACTTGAACTTATAACTAGCACTATACCCCTTAAACATATGTCCTAGAGACTTAAATCTTTGGTCTGTTCATATGCCAGTGGAGCCCTGAATCTCAGCAGAGTTGCGGCTAACACCTACTTTCCAGTTCATCAGATTCACCCAGGACAACTGACAAAATGATTATGATGGACAATGTCCATCCAAAAAGCATAAAGTATCCACAACTGCAAGCAGAACAGCTCCTTCTATCTGCCCCAGAAGATCTAAGCCCCCTCTCAATTTTAAGCAGGGTGGGCATCAGCATTCCAAAATTCTCAAGATTGAGGGATGAACAAACATAAGGAGGACGGCAAAATGACCAAGACATTGTTATTGTAGTAACAGAAGAACTTATAAGATTGATATAAAGAAAGTGGTTTCCAGAGGTTCTTTTGGGAGGCGGAGGGAAGAATACATGGAATATAGGGCATTTTAGAGCATTGGAATTCTTCTGCATGATGTTGCAATGATGGATATAGGCCATTATAGATTTTGTCAAATCCTATACAAGTGTACCATGCACAGTGTAAACCATAATGTAAACTATAGACCATGGTTAGTAGTAATTTTCCAATATCTGTTCATCAATTGTAACAAATGTACCACACTAATGTAAGATGCTAATAATAGGGGAAAATGTGAGGGGAGGAGGGGGTGGGGTATATGGGAATCCCCTATATTTTCTATGTAACTTTTCTGCAATCTAAAATGTCTTTAAAAATAAAGTTTATAAAAAGAAAAAAAATTGAATGTATAGGTTGTATAGCATATTCACCAGAGTTAAGGATATAATATATGTGAACTAGAAGATAGATCTGAAGAATTTACCCACAATGCAGTATAGAGATGAAAAGATGGAAACAATATATTATCCAAGTTCTAAACTGAGAGACTAGGATTAATGATTAATAAGGTGAGGCAATATGTTTTTTATAATAATGACTGAGAAAGCTCTAAATTGATGAAAAATTATGTACCTATAGATTTTGGATGGCCAATGAGCCCTAAGCAGAATAAATTAAAAGAAATTCACACTCAGACATATTGCAGGGAATTTTGCAGAACACAAACACATAGAGAAGCTCTTCAAAGAAACAAAAAAGAGTTTGCCTAAAAAAAATGAAAGAAAATAAAGTGTTTGATTTGTCAATAGCAATAACAAAAGTCAAAAGAGAATGGAATAATATCTAAATTATTGAGGGGAAACACAATCTATTTGCACTATAGGCTCAAGTAAACTCTTTCAAAAATGAAAGTGAAATAAAGACAACTTCAAATGAATTAAAACAGACATTTTCATTTGAAGTTGCCCTTTCTAAATGAGCTTCTTTAAAAAAAATACTCCTGAAGAAGGAATATGATAAGAAGAAAGGAATGATGTTCTGAACTGCAAGAAAAAATGGTAAACAACTAAAACAAAAAATATATGTTCAATACAAACAAATATGGAGGGCATAATATTTTGACATTGGCCAGATATAGTACACATAGGACTTGACAAAGGTGTAGGTCTGACATCACTAGTACTAGTGACATGAACAGGAAAGGTAGAAGCTGCTCAGTTTCCCTTTAGTAAGATGAACATATTCATAACTTCTTATCCTAAGGGTTGTCCTGATGATGGGAAAGACCATGGATATTGTTATACTTATAATCCAAGGAAGTATACTGTAATTACTCAAATTAGCTATGCTAATTTAATCAATTCTAAAAAGAAAAATATATTTATTACATTGAACCTTCCGACAATTTAAAACCACTAGGATTGTTTTTTGGTTGTTGTTTATTTGTTTGTTTGTTTGTTTTAAACAAATTCTGTAGTAAAGAAAACCTTATTTTTTCTAATTCTTGCCACCAGAGTATCTCAAAATGGAATAAGGAAACCAAAGCCCAACATTTTAACCTCAAGAAGTGCAAAAAAGAGACTCGACATAGGAAAAGAGAGTAAAACCATCAGTAGAAAAAATCAATCAAAATTTTCTTTTTTCATCAGAAAATCAAAATCATATAAAATAAGATGTTAAATATTTCATTTTCTCCATTTCTGGTTAAAAAACACATTTTGTATTTGAAACAGAATTACTATCGTCTTGTGGAAATGAAAGTAACATTTCCATTGTTTTTACGTAGTCTCTTGGGTAGTCAGATATTTTTGACAAAATAGGTAGACTGAGGCATCTGCTCTTGTTCCTCACATAACAGTCCATAGCAAGCTCATACATCTTCAGAGATATTTCAAAATAAGAAACCAGAGCATTGAACAAAAGCATCTGAAAATATTTAGCTGTATCAGGCCCCTGCCAGAATAAAGTGAGGAGGTGGCTGTGTGTATTTTTATCTGACCAAAATTGGAGCTGAGGCTGAGCACTTCAGCTTTCTATTTTATGTCATAAACTATGTTATATGTAGTTGGGAACTTAAGAAGCTTAAAATTAATGTGTTTGAGAAAGGTGCATGGATGCAGACATTTTAATACCTAACGTTGCAGAAACCTGAAATGTGTTAAAGTTACACATTACTCCTTACCATCTGCTCTGTTTACATAACATCAGGTAACAGATAAAAAATGTTTCATATTTGAGATTGCATTTTCCCCCAGAGGGTTCTTAAAGGAACACAGAAAGAAAAGTGTTTTGTTTTGTTTTTTTATTTTAGAGGAATTGCAGCACCAACTGAAATGAACTGTATTTTTTTAATTAATAACTTTACACTTGATATTTATTGCATCGCTGTTTATAATTTAAAAAACATGAAATAATCTAAATGTCTATCAAAAGGATATAACACATCCATACAATGAAATATTGTGCAGTCTTTAAAATGAATGAAACAATTCTATACATTTTGATGTGAAATTAATAATTAAATTTTTTAAAAAAGCAAGTTGCAGAACAATAGGTATTGTATAATATGTATATTCCCCATAAAGTGTTTATATGTTTAAATGTGCCTTTGTTAGTTGCCTTCACAGTAACTCTTTACCTTCCCTTTTGCAGCATTATCCTAAATTTTATCTGGAGGGGAAGGAGAATGAGAGATTAATTGAATCCCATACCTCTTTCTAACATTGATTTGTTAAGGAATGGGCACATAAACCCATTCAGATAAAATGCCCTAAGAAGACTCAATTCCAGGACTTTTGTTGGAAATATTAGGGAAATAGACTAGACCTTCTCATTTTGAAGAGATCTGGGCTTTAATTTGAATGTGAACAGCCTTGGGATCTGCTGGTAGCTATTTTACGCCTGAAGTTTAAGTCTAACAGGAACAAGGCATATCAGAGTGGAGCTAAGAAATGGAGAGAGTAAAACATATTCTGGAAATCCACGTGAGTCACTGGATTGAGCCTCATTGAAAGTTAACCCATGTTCCCCATTTGATCTGTTGTTGCCCCGGTGGGAGTGATGGGTGCTTCTTTTCAGCTGCACCAAGGTTGGAGCACTGGCTCCACACTAGCCCTGAGCTTTCACCACCCTGGGAGGGGAAGGGCTGCCTCTTTACTTCTCCCATCATCACAGGTAGTACTGCCAAATGCTGTTCAGATAAGAAGGCTTCTGCTCAGAGTAGATTTCAGGGTAATGTTGTTGGCAGTTTTCAGTCCACACTTTTCCCTGTCTGATCCCTCTCCAGTTGTTTCACAAACCAAATCAAAGGAGACCATGACATAGCATTCTCGTCCATAAAACATGTTCATATTCTTAGAAATATTGCAAGAATGCATTCTGTATATTCTATGTGCTAAACAACCATATATAACATTAGGATGAGGCGGATGAATTCTGAATGCCAAGAAAATGCCTCTTTTTTTT
>JAQZBX010098683.1:0-11547 GCA_029593785.1 Cabassous unicinctus
ATTGAAGGAAACTTTCTCAACATGATAAAGGCCATATATGAAAAACCCACAGCTAACATCATACTCAATGGTGAAAGACTGAAAGCTTTCCCTCCAAGATCTGGAACAAGACAAGGATGCTCACTGTCACCATTGTTATTCAACATTGTTCTGGAAGTTCTAGCCACAGCAGTTATGCAAGAAAAAGAAACAGAAGGCATCCAAATTGGAAAGTAAGAAGTAATACTTTCCCTATTTGCAGATGGCATGATCATATATATAGAAAGCCCCCAAAATTTTACAACAAAACTACTAGAGCTAATAAACTAATTCAGCAAAATGGCAGGGTACAAATTCAAAAATGAAAAAATCAGTAGTGTTTCTATACACTAGTAATGAGCATTCTGAGGAAGAAATCAAGAAAAAAGTTCCATTTACAATAGCAACTAAAATATCAAATATCTAGGAATAAGTTAACCAAGAATGTAAAGGGCTTTTACATGGAAAACTACAAAACTTGCTAAAAGAAATCAAAGAAAATCTAAATAAATGGAAAGACATTCCATACTCCTGGATTGGAAGACTAAATATTGTTAAAATGTCAATTCTATCCAAAATGATTTGCAGGTTCAACACAATCCCAATCTAAATTCCAAAAGCCTACTTTGCAGAAATGGAAAAGCCAACTACCAAATTTATTTGGAAGGGTAAGGGGAACTGAATAGGCAAAAAAAATCTTGAAAAAGAACAAAGTTGGAAGATTCACACTTTCTAACTTTAAAGCTTACTGCAATGCTACAGTGGTCAAACATCAAGGTACTAGCACAAGGATAGATTTATAGACCAATGGAATTGAATTGAGAGTTCAGAAATTGACCCTCACATCTATAGCCAACTGATTTTTGTCAAAGTTGCCAAGTCCACTCAATAGTCTTTTTAACAAATGCTGCTATGAGAACTGGATATCCATGTGCAAAAGAATGAAGGAGGACCACTATCTCACACCATATTAAAAAATTAACTCAAAATGGATCAAAGACATAATTAAAGAACCAGGACTATAAAACTCCTAGAAGAAAATGTAAGGAAACATCTTTGGGATCTTGTGTTAGGCAACAGTTTCTTAGACTTTACATCCAAAGCATAAGCAACAAAAGAAAAAACAGATAAATGGGACCTGATCAAAATTTTAAAACTTTTGTGTATCAAAGAACTTTATTACAAAAGTGAAAAGACAATCTACTCAATGGAAGAAAATATTTGGAGACCACATATCTGATAAGGTTTTGACATCCAGAATATATAAAAAAAATTGTATAACTCAACAATAAAAAGACAAACTACCCAATTTAAAAATGGGCAAAAGACTTGAATAGACATTTCTCCAAAGAGTATCCACAAATGGCTAAAAAGCACATGAATAGAAGCTTAACATCACTGGCTATTAGGGAAAATACAAATCAAAATCCCAATGAGATACCATTTCACACCCACTAGAATAACTACTATTGAAAACACAGAAAATTACAAGTGCTGGAGAGGATTTTACATTGCTGGGGACAATGTAAAATGATACAGCTGCTGTGGAAGACAGTTTGGCAGTTCCACAGAAAGTTAAGTATAAAATTACCATATGACCCAGCAATCCCTCTACTAGATATATATCCAAAAGAATTGAAATTTGGGACTTGAACAGGGAATTACACCCTGATGTTCATAGTAGCATTATTCACAATTGACAAAAGAAGGAAGCAACCCAAGTATCCATCAACCGATGAATGGATAAATAAAATATTGTGTGTGTACATATATATATATATAAACACACACACACACACACACACACTCACAATGGAATACTACACAGCCATAAAAAGGAATGTAGTCCTTATACATGTGACAACATGGATGAACCTTGAAGATATTAAGCTGAGTGAAATAAGCCAGACACAAAAGAACAAATATCATATGATCTTACTGATATGAAATAGTTAAAATAAGCAAACTCATGGAGTTAGAATCTAGAATACAGGTTATCAGGGGCTGGGTTGAGGGTAGCTAATAGAAAGTTAATTCTTATTTGGTACAGAATTTCTGTTTAGGTTGATTGTAAAGCTGTAGAAAAGGATGGTAGTGATGGTAGCACAATATTGTGAGTGTAATTAACAGCACTGAATTGTATATGTGATTGTGGTTAAAAGGGAGAAATTTTAGGCCATATATATGTCACTAGAATAAAAATTAAAAGATAAAACATAGGACTGTACAACACAGTGAACCCTATTTTAAAACAATGGACTATAGTTAATAGTACAATTATAAATATGCTCTCATGAATTACAACAAGTATACCACACAAATGCAAGGTAGTAATAATAGGGTGGTATATGGGGAAAAAATACACCCTAATGTAAACTATGGACTATGGATAATAGTACAATTTTAGTATTGTCTCATCAATTGTAATAAAGGTACCACACTAATACAAAGTTTCAACAATAGGGGAGTAATTGCGAAAGCCGTTCTTTACATGATTTTTCTTGTAAATCTATTTAATTAAAAAAAAAATTTAACAAAATAAAATGTTGAGGAAGTTCGAAGGGAAAAAAAATGCCAGAGTTGCAACAGGAAAATAAAAAGAAAGGGTGGGAATAAATATAAATGGGAATCTATTCCAAACAGAATGGTGTAAATTGAGATATTCCTACAACGTTTTAGAGATCAGGGCCTAGTTGCAAATGAACATCAACAACTCACAAAGTTTAAGTAGACAGTAAGTGGTGGAAACTCGACCTGTCATAGCAATTATTTGTGTACTTGTCACTAAACCATGACACTGTAAAATAGCTGCATTATCTTTAGTCTATCAATGACAATTTTCTTTTAATCTAGCTATATATTTTATTATGTGACATATTTGCCCTTGAGAAATCTAAGTAAATCAGGGAAGTCACATGCCTCTCTGGTATGACTCTATGAATGTATGGGTATAATGATCACATTTGTAATAATTATGGACCACATACTACATTCCATGCATTGTGAAAAATTATTTATATAGATCAGCAAACTATAGTCCAAAGGACAAATCTGGACCCTGCTTTTTGTATACCCCATGAGCGAAGGATGTTTTTTATATTTTAAATTATCAAAAAAATTAAAAGAAAAATAATATTTCATGACATGCTACATTAACGAAGTTCAAATTTCAATCTCCATAAATAAAGATTTATTGGAATACAGCCACACACAATCATCTATATATCATCTATGTCTGCTTTCACACTACAACAGCAGAGTTGAGAAGTTGCTACAGAAACCATCTGACTCACAAAGCTGAAAATACTTACTATCTGGTCCTTTACAGAAAAAGTTTGTTGACCCCTGATCTAGATTATCTCTAATCCTTATAACAACCCTATAAACTATATATTGCATGAAGACACTAAACCCCAGGTAGGTAGTCACCCAGCTATGGTGGTTTGAAGGACATGGCCACAAGTTCTTTGGTTTTCCTCCCATTGTGAGGTAGGATCTATGGGAGGTAGAGGGGGAAGCTTGTGACTGCTTCGATAAAGGGCACATGGAGGAAGTGGTGCTATGCCAGGTTCTCTTGAACAGTACCTCTCAGCATGCTTCCATTCCTGGAACCCAGCCATCATTCTGTAAGAAGCACAAGCCAGAAGGAGAGTACACATGCAGGTGCCCAGGTCAACAGCCCCAGCTGAGTCCAGCTTTGAGTCCTCTCAGCCCAGACCTCAAGTGTGTGAGTAAAGATACCTGTAGATGATTCTAGACATTCACCACCAGCCATTCAGGTCTTCCAGGCTGAGGCCCCAGACAACAGAGAAAAGTCATCCATTCCCACATTCCCTGTCTGAATTCCTGATCTATAGAATCCATATGCATGATAAGATGGCTGTTGCTTGGCACAACTAAGTTTGAAGTGGTTTGTTATCCAGAAATAGATGATTAAAGCACAATCCATTTTCAAAAAAAGTAAAGGGCACTCGAGATGACTAAAAGAAAGCTTACACTACAAAAAATACTTTAAAATTAAAAGAACATAAAGATATTAATGATGAGGAGAAACAGGGAAGGACTAGTAAAATGAGACCACAGGAAAACCACCTACTCTGAAATATAGGCTGTCAAGTCATAAATAATTTCAAATGTTGGGAATTTCAAATTTGAAATGAGAAAGATTAGAGGACCTCATGTAGGGCCACAGAGCTCATAATTTGTAGGGCATTGTTCCAACAAAGGTTGATTGACTCTACTGCCAAAATCTGTTGCTATCTAAGATGTCTCTTGTATCATGGTGTTTTGAGCCTGGGGCACTAGCTCCCCAACTTTGACCATAAGGTGAGGGTGGTGGTGGTTAGGGGATGAAGTCATCCTCCTGACCTGGCCCCAGCCAGGAAACTTCTTCCCAGTTACCTTCAAGGGTGCCAAATAAATTAAATGGGGGAAAGGATAGTCTCTTCAACAAAGAGTGCTGGGAAAATGGGATATCTGCATGCAAAAGAATGAAGCTGGACCCCTACCTCACACCATATATGAAAATTAACTTGAAATCAATCAAGGACCATAACATAAGAGTCACATCACTCTTAGAAGAAAACACAGGGTAAAACCTTCATGACCTTGGACTTGATGATTTCTTAGATATGACCAAAGGCACAAGCAACAAAATTAAAAATAGATAAACAGACTTCATCAAAATTGAAAACTTTTGTGCATCAAAAGACATTATCAAGAAACTGAAAAGACCAACTTACAGAATGGGAGGAAATAGCAAATCATTTATCTGATAAGAGTTTAATATCCAGGATATATACAGAATAGCTATACCTCAACAACAAAAAGACAACCCAATTTAAAAAGAGGCAAAGGATTTGAATATCAAAGAAGATATACAAATGGCAAATAAGTACATGAAAAGATGCTCAAAATCATTAGTCATCAAGGAAATGCAAATCAAAACCACAATTAGATACCATTTCATACCCTCTAGGATGGCTATTATTTTAAAAATGGAAAATAACAAGTGTTGGAGAGAATGCAGAGAAATTGAAACCCTTTTACATTGTTGGTGGGAAAATAGTGTGGCAGTTCCCCAAAAAAATTATGTACAGAATTACCATAAGACACAACAATTCCACTCTTAGGTATTCTTTAGGTACCCTAAAGAATTGAAAACAGGGACTCAAAGAGATAATTTGTACACTGATGCTCATAGCAGCATTATTCACAATAGCCAAAGGTGAAAACAATCCAAGTGTCTATCAACAGATGAATGGATAAACACAATATGGTACATACATACAATGGAATATTATTCAGCCCATAAAAAGGAATGAAGTTCCAATACGTATTACAGCATGGATGCACCTTTAAGATACCACGTTGAGTGAAATAATCTAGACACAAAAGGACAAATATTATATGATCTCACGTATAGGAAATAATTAGCAAATTTATAGAGACAAAGTAGATTAGAGGTTACCAGGGAACAGGGGGAATTAATGCTTAATTGATAGAGTTTCTGTTTGGGGTGATAGAAAACTTTTGGTAATGGATGGTGGTGATAACACAGCATTGTAATTAACACTAATGAATTCATGAATTGTATACATGAAAGTAGTTAAACTGGGAAATTTTAGCTTGTATATGTTACCAGAATAATTTTTTTTAAACCCATAGATCTGTACAACACAGAGTAAACCCTAATATAAACTCTGGACTATAGTTATAGTCCATATAGTTATAATGATATTGTTTTATCAATTGTAACAAAAGTATACACTAACGCAAAATGTTTATAAAAGGGAAAACTGCCGTGTGAGGGAAGTATATGGAAACTCTGTACTTTCTACATGATTTTTCTGCAATCTTACAACTGCTCCAATAAAAAAAAAAAGTTAAAAACCTACTCCTCATTTGGCATGAAAATACTGGAAAGCTGGTCTTGTTTAGGAGGGGGCTGTGTCATGGGGCACGTATGCTGTAGTTTCCAGAATTTAGCAGCAAAAAAAGCTGTGATTATTATTTTAATGGGCAAACCAGAGAATGCATTCTATATAGTTTGCTAAGCAAGAAAAGGAATCAGAAAAAGTTATCAAAAGCTGGATCATGAAGCATTGATCAGAAAGAAAGGAAGAAGGCTGTCAGTCACAGGTCAGGTGACTGAGCAGAAAGTGACCCGGAGTGAACCTCAACACTTGCCTTTGACTTTTTCCTTTTCTCCCTGATCTGATATGTATGAAGGTCAGAAACAGATGACACTAATCCACAACGATACTGACTGCCTTCTAGAAAGAGCACTTCTTCTCTGTTCGTGACTCCTAACCCCGCATACATGGTAGCCCCTTAATAGGATACATTGTTACCATTTGTTTAAATGTTTACATCTCTCACTAAATACCACTCCTAGTGGACAAGGACTGGGATTTTTACTGATTTTGTAGCCTCTGTAACCTTATCCATAGGACGGTCCCTTTCACATAGTAAACATACCAAACACAATCGAATAAAACAAAATGTATTACAAGTTAAGCGAGCTCTAGAAAGAGGGGGCGATCAGCCCAAGAAGGTGCCGGATATGGTTTGTGGCTGGAATAGTGCCCTAACAAAGGCAAGCAATCATGAAAGGAAAAGTTTATGTGGGCATAGGGAAACCACATAGAAGGGTCAAGATAAATTATACTTATGGCAGCAGAAGTAAGAAATTTTTGTGAATTTGAAGACATTTTCCATTAAGTGATTCAACACTCCTTATATAAGAATCCACATATTGCATTCCTGAAAGAGTTTAGGGCCAGGCAAGATGAACTCTTTGATTTCATCAGATAGCAGAGCTAAACGCCTACTGACTCCCTTTTCTCATTGTCTTACAGGAAACTCAAGCTACAATTAGTCATAGCCCCAGCTGCAAGAAAGTTTAACTTGAATTTCTATTAAAATTATCTTTTTTCCCATTGTCCATTTTTGCTATTTATTAAGTCATCCCCTATCAACCTCTGGAAAACAAGTAGACTACCATTTGCTTAAGATTAATGCTGCCTTCTATTTCATTGAAAAGATAATAAATCTTGTTCTAGGATGTGCACAAAAGCTATGAAAGATATAACAAAATTCCTTAAGTATATACAAGAGCACATGAGAATTAATGGAACCCTCAAAGCTTGGTTCCTTCAACCCTCCCAAAACACAAAACAACATGCAACAACATGGATAAGCCATGAAACCGTTATGCCACGTGAAAGAAGCCAGACACAAACGGCCACATATTGTATGACTCCATTTATATGAAATGTCCAGAATAACCAAATCCACAGAGACAGAAAGTAGATTGGTGGTTGTCAGCACTGAGAGAAGGGGAGAACGGGGAATTACTGCTTAATAGATATGGGCTTTCTTTTGGGGGTGATGAAAGTGTTCTGGAATTGTGGTAATGTTTGCACAACATTGTGAAGCAACTAAAAGCCATTGAATTGTACACATTAAAATGGTTAAATGTTAAATTTTATGTTTTGTGAATTTGACCTCAGTAAAAAATATAACACAAGCAATACAAACAGGAACTTTTGCCCACAGAAGTCCTTTTTATCTTCAATTCCAAAGCTTCAAAATATTCACCTAAAATCAAACATATTCTGGAATTTGCCAGCATTTCCTCTTACACAGATTGAGAAATGGAAGTGGAGATGGCTGAATAGTTTGTTTCTGAAAAAAGAAACGTTAACCTCTTTTCTTAAAAAAAAAAAAAAAAATCACAATAAGGGAAGAAATCTTGGGCCACTTTTTCCCAAACTGCTTCCAGAAGAATTGCTCTAGCCCTTAAGAACAGCATGCTATGCCTAGATTATCATAATAGAAACTTGAAAATGCTTTAAGGAAAAAAATTAGATGACACAGTGATATTATTTTATTTTTCTGAGTAAAAACCCCAAAAATAACTAGTAGTTATGGTAGTTTACAGTAAATAAACCAAGGAAAGGAATTTGTTGCTTACAAGAGCTTTTTCCTTTATCATTATTTACTCACTTCATATAGTCGTGTCAACTGTTTTTAACCCTATTCCTATCCCTCTATTTATACTGTTGCAATTCTTTTGGTACTTCTCAAGGTCCTTCCCCAACTCCATATATCTAACGCCTCCTTTCCCATTTCCATTGTAAACAATAGAGATAATATCAGCAAAGAAACAAACACACAAACAAAAAGGTGAACCTAGGAGGAAAACAGAGAAGAGATGAATAGGAAATGAGTTAGGTATTATGGAGTCAGGAGCTTAGAGCTCGTTGGCTAAAGCGGACCAGTTGCCTAGGTTTGCTGTTCCTTGTCCATAGTTCGCATGCACGGCCTGCCATGCACGTGGCGGCAGCAATATGGGGTTAAGGTGACAGGGCTGGAGTCAGACACCTCTCTATGAGTATGGCCATGTTTTTATCCAGTCTTGGTTTCATCTTCCTCATATATAAAATGGATTCATAAGATCTATTTTATGAAATTATCATGATGAGTAAATGATTATGTTAGCAAATCACTTATCATGGTGGAGAGTCCATACTAAACTCTCAGTATTACCAACAGGGAATCAAACAGCCACGATGCCACCGATATTCTGAACCTTACTTATCTATGAACATGGTCCAAACACAGACTACTTGACTATCATAGCAAACTTTTATCATAGTGAGCATCCAACAAGCATCAGAATGGCTTTGGGAAGGGCATTTATAAATTATATCTCCCCTATCCTAATTTTTCTTTTATTTACCTGCAGGACTTTTACATTTATTCTCTTTCCATCTGGTAAAGGATGATCCTTTGTCCCTCTGT
Source organism: Cabassous unicinctus (assembly GCA_029593785.1). Classification (NCBI taxonomy): domain Eukaryota; kingdom Metazoa; phylum Chordata; class Mammalia; order Cingulata; family Chlamyphoridae; genus Cabassous; species Cabassous unicinctus. The sequence continues at coordinate 8,827 of JAQZBX010098683.1, forward strand.
GATTTTTCAATATTCTATATTTTGCCTTTAAATAGCCTGGTTTTTAAAGAAACTGGTTCCAGTTTCTCTTCTGTACACTTCTCTTGGTTCTCTCACTGGGATTCCAAACCATATTAATAAGCCAAATATTAGTCAACTGAATAACTGAAGAGGGCAATCCTTCTGCTTCCATTTGCCTTTTAGAAAAGACTAATAAATTGATTCAGAATCCATGGCTGGGGGACGAATCTGGAGAGTCTGTGCCCAGCAGGCAGGGCATATGCCTTCTGTGTAACAGCTGTCTCTTTGTGCTATAACTTCAAGCAAGTATTGTACTAAAACAGCAAGTAGTGTAATAAAAATGGGACAATTCAGCTTCCCCTCCGAGAGCTGGGGCATGTGAATAGGAAAAAAATAAAGAAAAAAAAATATGTTTTCATCAGTGAAATGGAGGAAATGCCCAAAAACAGCTGGGATAAAGGAAAGGTCTGAGAGATGATCTTTCCATTTCTCCTTTGCTAAAGAGAAACCCCAGTTATTCTCTGGCTTGCCTTCTGATCTCTTGCCAGTAGCATCAGATTCTCTGAAATGAAGGAAAAGAGATGCTGACAGCTGTGCCTGGCATAGAAACCGCCAAGCTGCAGCAGACCTTGTAGCCTGTCAGGTGGCATCAAGCCAAAGGAAGACATCGATGATGCACTTAATAAGATCCAAAAACAACTTGCACATATCAGAGTAGCTAAGAGAAACTGGGGGCGGAAAATTTGGAAGAACCATGGGCTGTAAGGTATAATTCTTTGCTCTAAAATGTGGGAATATAAGATTCCCATGGATATGCTAGAAATGAATCTGGTAAAAAGAGAACATCACTATGTGTGGGATCAGATGAAATTCAGGGAAAAATAAAATAATGCTTTCTAAGTAATCACAGTGCCATGATATTTCACATACATCACTCAAATGATCTTAATGTTAAATCTTTGAATTAGGGAGAACTTTTCAGTTGCTAGAAACCAATTTCAAACTACCTCACATAAAGAAGAGAATTTATTACCTAGTCTGGATTCATGAATTTTAGATACCTCAGAGGACACTCCAGTCAAACTTGCATTGCTCGTTTCGGGCAGCATTTTTCCTCTTTGAAAGTAGAGTAACTGGAAGAGAAGGAAAGTCTTGAGCTTTCTCCATGGTCATTTGCCTCCATTTGACTTTTGTGAGCAAACAATGGTTTTCTTCAATATGTCCTCAAGATTTCCTGTCTCCACACTGCTGGCCATGTATCAAGGCTACATGCCTTTTTGAAAGGGAGAGGGAGCAACAATGAAAGAGAAGAAAGGAAGAATGATGGAAATGTTATAGAAGAAAATGGAGAGAATCAATGGAATGAGAAAATAAATGTACGATCCAGTATGGTCCAATTTTCTCCATGTTTCTCAAAATAGGATAATAGGTTAGGATTATATTTATATACCAGGATACTCTAAATCTACACTAACAGGGCACCCAGCAGTCTATTTAAATTTAAATTCATTAAAATTAAATAAAATTTAAAATTCAGGTCCTCAGCTGCACTAGCAATATTTCAAGTGCTCAGTAGCCACATGTACCTAGTGGCTACCACATTGGACAGCACAGGTATAGAAAATTTCTGTCATTGCACAAAGTTCTATTGGACAGTGCTACTTAAAGAAAAAAAAATGTTATCCATACCAGAAGAAACATAGAATTCAGGATTGAAAAACAAAAGGAGAATACAGACTTTCTAATTGTGGGGGTCATGAACCAACAGGATCAGGTCAAGAATAGTCAGAAAACCAATAGAGAGGAAAATATATCAGCCTTTAATGGATAAATCTTTCTGTGCTAGAAAGAACTAAAAGATAAGATTAGAGCTGAGAAGTGAGAAAATAGAATCTGCAATGTGGGGCCCAGGTGATATATGGAGTCAAAATTTAATCTCAAACTTGGGGATCAGCGATATGCCACTCAAGATGAGGGATTTCCAACTGCCTAAAAAGATGTTACTCATTGGGCATTACTTTGCTATGGAACTAGAATAAAATAGACTGCAATTTGGCTGATTGATCAGGTTGCTCTATCAGCTTCATTTCTTAGAGCAAATTCTGGACCTTGCTAATTTTATTATGAATTAAATGCCAAATAATGCATGTTCTTTTAATTTTTCTAGATGATCAAACATACTCAGATGGAGATATTTGAGTAGACAGGTAGTTCACAGATACAAATAGCCATGGTCTTAAAATGGAAGTGTAAAATATTTTTTAAACCCTAGATTTAGCATGAAGTGTGATACAAGATGTCACTAAGAGTATATAATCTGAAATTTAAGTAAATCTGACTCTCTTTGTGATCCGAGGCAAAATTTGTTCCCTCTCTAACTTTCCAGGTAAATTAGTACATTGACCTTGGTATCAGAAAGCCCTATGATTCTTGATATGTCAAGGATGAGTCAATATTTTCTCTATTTTTATGACTATAGAGTGACTTATTAAAGAAAGTATGGGAATTTAGCTACAAAAGGTCAAAAATATGTTCTCAATATCCTTGACAGATTTTTTTAAATGTCAGACTTTAAAATAAATGTATTTGATATTTGTGTAATAAAGTACTCATTAGAGACAATTTAAAATTATAGAAAAAGTATAGAATAGAGATAAATATTCTGATATATTTGCATAGCCTAACACAATCCCCTTTGGCATTTTGATGTATTTGTTCTTT
>JAQZBX010098684.1:0-11549 GCA_029593785.1 Cabassous unicinctus
GCGTGGTGTCATAAAAATGCACAACTTTTCCTTTAAAAGTTGTACGCCTCTTTCTCTCTGCCTACACTGGCGATTCTCCAGCTAGTTCAATGCTTTAAAGGCTGCAACAGCATGCAAAAGAATTTCATTTCATTTTTTAAGTTAAGAAAGGTCTCCAGGAGATGGTGTCTTTTATTTTGTCTTGTCTGGATAGAGGTTTGATTTGTTCTTGAATGTTCCAGGATGGAGTGAGACTAGGAGAAAGCACAGGATGTAGAGGTTTATTCGGTGTAATCTTCCCCCTCGTTTTCATCTTCACCATCAACTGAGAGAGCAGCATACTTGCTTGCAGAACTGAACTTCTGTAATAGATAAAAGTGACAAAATAACAAGGGTCTGAATTCTTACACGACACACCAAGAAACAGGATACTAATATTTTGGCAAATGGAGGGTGATAGTACATATTACACCTATTTAGTTGCTCATTAGCATTTTTCTCTGGATAGAGTGGCTAGGAAAAGGGAACCAGAGGCACATGTTCTTATTTTATCACAACACCACTTTCTACCTGGAAAAAGAGATGAGAAGTAAAAGGTAGAAATAGGGAAAAAAGTTAATCTAAGCTGCTTTTACAATTTCTAACAAATTCATTTCCATCACTCTATTTGCTGTCCCAAATGTAAAGGAGTCCAATAGCAAAAGTGAAAATACCAAGATCCTTAAAAATGGTCTTTTCAGAGTTAAAGTTGAGAGCAATTTATCACTCACAGAGGCTGGATTTTCTTCAGTTTTCTTTGGCTCAGGTGCAGATCTGGAGTCTTGATCCTTTTTGCCATCTTTCCTGCAGAGATGTTCAGAACCACATTTTTTAGGACAAGCATCCCAACACACACACGCAGCTCTGAGGCACTGAATAGGTACCTCCAGTCAACAGTTCTTGCTATCTGTACATTATTCAGAATTTTAACCATCTATATTGGTTGACTTTAGCTTGTTCACAGTGAGAGATCTGGCAGTGCTCTGGAGAACCAAGAACTTATTTACAGAGACTTTTTAAATCTACCATTAGAATGAAAGATTTACAAATGACAAGAATGAAAAAATGCATACCTATCAGACTCCTTCCAGTGGTCTTTGCTCCCTCCATTTCCTGGACCACGGATGGAGTTCCCACTTTGGCCTTTTGGGACACTCATCCCATCTACTTTGTGTTCATCTGCTTAAGAGGTGTAAAAATAAATTGGAAAAAAAATAAAAAATAAAAAATAAAAAATAAAAAAATAAAAAAATTAAATAAATTGAAGGCAAGTAAAACAGTCTTCCCTCTCCTAGGTTGTTTCCCTTAAGTTGAAGAAGAGTGTCCATATTTATTGAGGGAAATTAAACCTCACCCCAACTCAGACTTCCTTAAGACCTTCTTTCTATGTCCTCTGTGTCACACATGCACACACAAAACCCAAACAAAATGATGGAGGCACAAAACTTTGTGAATGTAATCAACACTACTGAATTGTATAACTGAACTATCTGAAAAGGATAAAAGGACAATTTCAGGTTGTGTGAGTTAAAAAAAAAAAAAAGGCAAGCCTATAGAAACTGTACAACACAAAGAGTGAACCTTAACTGTGGCAAAAACGCCCACTAATGTACAATGTTAGTAATAGGGGAAACTGTGTGTGTGGTGGGTATATGGGCACTCTGTACTTTTTGCATGAATTTTTGGTAAGCCTACAACTGCTCTTAAAAACAAACAAAAACCAAACAAGACCCTACTAAAAAGTTCCACTGTAAGGTTACACCATCATAAAAAGCAAGGTGGAAATAAGGACTATGACGTTCTGTAGTGACCTTGGCCTTTTGGATGGTGATGTTTCTAATCTGGTTAAGCAAGTTAATTTCCTTCCGTTTCATTATTATTTTTTTTCCGTTCAAAGAAATGTTCTGCCAGGAAAGGGCAGGGCTCCATGTTTGCTCCTAAGTGGCCACTCCTGCCCTCTACTGGCAAGAAAAGGTAGATAAAGAGCCTTCAATGCAAAAATAGGTGTAAAATACATTCAAATTCAAAGTGTCTTGACTACTCTATCTTTTTATTTAGGCTTCATATCCAGGTGAAAACCCTATTTCCCCTCAATATGGTCTCACCTTTCCTTGCTGGTCCTTCCTCAGATGGTTGAGCTGAAGCTACTTTTCCCCCACTACTAGAAGGAAAACATGTAATCAGAGTCGTCAGTTATCTCAGGAAGGGAACAGCTAAGAAACTTGTAATCATTTTCCAAGTGTAGTGAGCTTTACAGAGAACTAGAAATATATACCTCATGTTATGGGGAACATTAAAATTTGACACTAGGTACCATGTTCTTTAGAATCACCACAACCATGCAAGGTTAGAATTATTATTCTCTACTTTACAGACATGGATCTTAAAACTTGAGAAGTACAGTGACACCCTAGGCCACACTGCCAATAAGTGGCAGAGGGGGAATTTAAATTTGAACAGTTATGTGTTGGTAGGCAGCTCTCAGGTGTGGGGGAAAAAAAATCCCTGATATATGGCATTGGTAGATTTCTGTGGTGTAAATATTCTCATCATGGCCAATTTCAAGCCACCTAAGTGAAGTTAAGTGGCTACCAAAACTCTGAAAAACTGAACAACAGGCTCTGATGAACCAGCTCCAAAACACCACTGAATATGAACTAAGAGAACAAACACAGCATAACTTAGAACATGCTGTATAAGGCCAACATCCCACTGGGCATTTTTTTATCATGATATCACAATATTTTAGACTCTAAAGCTAACCTACTGCTATGCTTCCAAGCTGACTCACCTTGTAGGAGACTGCTGCTCTGTGTCTGAGCTCTGAGATCGAGGAGGATTAGAGCTTCGCTTCACCCAAGCATTCTCCTTTGGTGGAGGGGCTGGCATTACCTTTAGAGGCTGATCAGGTTTGGGAGGCTTAGAAGTTGGAGAATGACAGTCTTCTTCCTTACTCAGTGTTTCATTTTCTAGAGACTTCTCACTCTCTCTCCTCCGTGCATCTGTGAAGCCAGAATGGGAAGGCCAAATCAGCAAAGAAAAAGGCTTATCCTAGAAGTATCACAGGATCTCAAAAAGAGTAGAAAATGGTCCACATCCAAGTTTACCTCTATCATTCTCAAATAGCAGAGCTCATCTGGCTTCCAATAGATGGAATTACTCCTAAACAAGTGATTCCCGGATGTCATTTTGAGAAAAATGCTTTATGAATCCACAGAGCAATAGGGAAAATAATGACTGTGTATATGTCTCAAAAGACAACCACTTAACCTTTCTGGAAATGAGCAAGTATCCTTTATTTCAGGATTATAGCCTTTCTATATTTTCAGTGATAAATGCCCTTATTTGGAGAATGATGTATACACATGTACGTGCATGGAACCCGTAACTCCAGGAACCACTGGCTCAACTTCAATTTAGAAGCTTGACACACACACACACACACACACACACACACACACACACAGATATACACATATACTATAAAATGTGATGGAATCATATTTATAAATTTATGAAAAAGCAGAATATATACATAAATTTTTTTAAAAAGAGAACCAAATGCCTCTTTCAAACTAGGTGCTTGTTTTGTCAGACTCCACATTTTAATTTCAAACTCTACAGAAGTAGGTATACAAATCAACGACACCATATTCCTACCTCACTATAAAAAGATGTTATATGCTGTTACTAAGAGGACACTCTAGTTTAAATACTTTCCAGAAAACTCCTACAACCCTTGTATGAATTTTCAAATCACTCCAGCCTTGAACCATGTTTGCAGACAGGCTGAAGTATATATCAATTTAGAGGTGGGAGGAGAAAGCTTAAAAAACACTGGATTATAAGGGAAGGGAGGTGTTATAACTGACCCATTCAGGTTTCCAAAACACAGTAAGTACTTGTGGACAATCAGTAAATTAAAGTAAATGAGGAAGAACTAAGACCAGAATAGCATAGGTTAAGACTAGCGATGGCCTATGCCTTGACATCAAAAAAGGTTCTTTCTAATGTAAACAGTGCACTAAAATTATAGCATAATTATAATATTGTTTCATGAACTTTAACAAAGGTACCACACTAATGCAAAATATTAATAGGGAAACTGTATTGGGGGGAGGGGCAGTTAATGTATATCTACAATTGTTCTAAAAAAAAAAAATAAAGAAAAGGCTGGTCCTGGGGGCAGCTCATATTGAACTCCAGGGCTGTGACTAAATAAACAAAACTTAAAGTCAAGACATAAAATGAAAAGAGCAAATTGTTTAGTGGCAGATTATTTATAAAATGGCTAACCAAGTCATTTCTGGTGCCCATGCCTGATTAGTCTGTGCTAGTCCAAATAAAGAGTTCATGGAACTGACTGAATTTAAAAACCCAAAGTCGCTGCGTAGTTTGCTCTATGTATTCCCCAATAAGTTATAGAAAACAGCAATATGATACCCACCCTGATCTGACTTACTTCTGCCAGATGTGGTGGAGGTCCCAGTCTGTGAGGACTCACTTCCTGTCCTTGACCGTTCCCGTTCCTGAGTTTCTTCACTTCGCCAACTCGGGTGTCTGTACAAAAGAGAAACAATGAAACATAGTAACTATGCCTGGATCATTGAAGGCTGCCTTCAACCAAAGCTGATCCCTCAAAAACCATTACTTCTTAGCTGGAGACATCAAGACTACTTCGTCAGCCTCAGCTGAAGGCAAAGGACATTTTGCTACATAATCACAATATTAACTTTCCCCAGTGCCATTTAATAATTCTATGTATTCAGATTTCCTAAATTATCTCCAAAACGGATCCAATCAATTTCAAATATTGCATTTAGTTTTATTATGTCTTTAAGGTTTGTATTTTTAGGACTTATAAATTTTCCATTTCTGGAAAAAATCCACAGTGACTCTGAGTATGTTTCTTGGTCAAGTACTGGCCATTTACTGGGAAAAATTCTGCAAGACATTTGAAACTAGGCCTAGTTTTTCTAAACACTAATTTATTAAAGGAGGTTTCTTCCGTTAGATCTAATGACACCTTTCTATTTATAATAACCAATTTTGTAATGCTTTTTTTTTTCTTTTTAACAACAGCATATTTATTCTTTTTTTTTTTTTATTTAGTAATGCTTCTTTTTACTAACCTGAAATAACAGATATTATAATCAACACACAATTAAAAATATATGGAAAATTTATAGCCTACATTTATTTTTGCCCATATGAGCCTTGCTTATTTCAGTGAGCATGTTTTCAAGGTTCTTCCATGCTGTAGCCTATCTCCTAACTTCATTCTTTCCAAACGGCCAAATAATATTCCACTGTGTGTATATACTATACATTTTGTTCATCCATTCATTTGTTGATGGACACTTCGATTGTTTCCACCTTGTGGCTGTAGTGAATAATGCTGCTATAAACACTGATGTGCAATTATCTGTTTGAGACCTATTTTTACTCTCTTTGGGTATATACCTAGAAGTGAAATTGCCAAGTCATATGTTAATTCTCTACCTTTTTGAGGAAATGACATTTTGCTTCCCACAGTGGCTTCATCATTCTACATTCCCACAAACAAAGCACTAGGACTTTCCATTTCTCTGCCTCCTTTACAACACTTAGTTTCATTTTTTCTCTTTGAAATAAAGGGCCAAATAGTAAATATTTTGGGCTTATGGGCTACACAGTCTGTCATAACTACTCAACTCCGGTGGCATAGCACAAAAACAGGCATATATAATACATAAATGGATGGGTGAGGCTGTGAATCAATAAAATTTTATTTAAAAAAAAAGGCAACAGGTCATAAGTTGCTAACTCCTAAAGTACCAACAATTTATATTTGTAGCAGATTTAGTCCAGTAGGTCTTTTATAAATTTTAAGGGACATGGAAGAAATCCCCCATTGTGTGCAACTATTCCACAAACATTGCAGGCTGCCTAGCATCCTCAGTCCCTACTCACTGACAACCAATAACACCCACACAAATTTCCTAAAAGCCCCTCTGAGGTGTACTGCTCCTATTAATTACTGTATTCAAAGATGAGAAATAACCTCACCTTTCCCGAGGCCGTCGTTCTAGTTTTGGCTCATCCAGCTGACGCTGCAATTTCTCCTGTTCCTTCTGTAGCCGTTCTTCTACTTCCCGTTCTCTAGCAGCTGTGTCAACAGGCTTTGCCCCTCCAAAGATAGAAGCTGCTCGACTGGACTGGGAAGTGCTAGCAGAGGAATCATCTTCCTTAGGAGTGCTCCGAGGCTTTAGATTCAGTTTGGGTCTTTGGGGGGGACCTAAGTTAAATGACACTCTAAGTAATAGTTTTTCAAATCATCAAAAGCTGATGGCTGAAAGCCAGATTCCCAGACATTGTTATGAAATGCTATATGGAATTGAGGTTAGTAGCCTAGAGAGGAGATAATACAGTACCAGATCATGGGGAAGACTAAACATGGTAAAATCTTAATGGTAAACTCGTCATTTATGATTATTACACCCGGGAAAAACTTTTCTATTACGATCAAACTACCTCTTGTCCAAACACCTGGTCTGGGAGATAGGTACTTTTCCAGATTATGATAGGCTTGAAACAATATCAGAGAGGAAACTAGTTTTTATACTCTTTATGTAAAATACAAGTCTGACAGGTAATTCATAGGGCCATGCATGCAACACTGAGGGAGTTGTGATGGTTAGGCTAATGTGTCAACTCGGCCACATAATTGAGCCCAGTAGTTTGGTCAAGGAAGCACTGGGATAATTGTAATACAAAGACATTTATGGACTTTAGTCACCAGTGAGTTTACTGCACAGATGGCTGATTCCATCTGCATCAATCAGGGAGATTGAATCAGCAATGGGTGACACCTTTATCCAACCAGTTGAATGCCTTAAAAGGGGAAGTGATTTCAGCATTCAAAGAGAATTTCCCAACTCGTCTTTGGACAGCCAGGGTCTCCCAGAAACTCATCAAGGACCTTCATTGGAGCCCCTGGTCTGTAGCCTGCCCGCGGAACCTGGACTTGTGCAACCTCATGGTCATGTGAGAGACTCTTATAAATTCTCATATTGACAGATATATCCTGTTGATTCTGTTAGGACCCTAATACAGGAGGCCTGATTTCTTTCTTGATCAAAGTTGTCAGAAGACCTCAAAATAAAATGAAGTATTAAAAAAAAATTATATTTCTTAAAAGTCATTGTTTATTCTGAACATTTCGAACAAAGAAGATACTATGAGACTTTGTTTGATCTGAATTTCCTTCACTTGAAAAATGGGGTCAACCCAACCTTCTCTGAACAGCTTGTTAAATGAGATCACATCATAAAAAAGTCTGGCAAATGTTTTTACCTTTTCTACTTTATTCAATAAGTCTTAATTGAAAATGTACATGGTAAGGCATGCAAAATGAAAAGAATAGGGCTTTGGTTTATTCCCATTATGTCATTCTTACCCCATGCTCTATCATACTCTGCTGCCTTCTTTACAATGTGTAAAATATTTGTACCTACTTATGGGGTCTGAAACTGACCACAAATTTTCCCAGTGGTCCACTATGAAAGTAAGCAATGTAAAATTATTACCTCTATCATCACGTCTATAATCATCTCGAGAGTAATCATCTCTGGAGCTCCACGACCTATCATCCCGTCTGTCGTATCGGTCTTCATAGCGGTCCCCACCTCCTCTATAATCATCATCCCTGCGGTACCCACTACCAAATGCTCTTCTGCCGCTGCCTATCCTGGAGTCATAGCCTGTAAATATACCCCAAATTATGATCATCACATCGGAGGGAAGAAAGGGCAAAAATAGAATTCTCGAAAGAAACCAAATTAACATAACTGTGTTTTATAATTACCTATGATAGCTAGAGGACAGGCTGAAACAGCTCCGAAAAAGATCTAGCGTTTAAGACAGTAGGTAAAGGCTGCACAGCACCCAGAGTAGAGAGGGACAAAAGAGGGAAATAGCGACGACAGACAATTTGGGCTGCAGTGCCCCATGGGCCCCTCCAGGACAGGTGGGACCACATGGTGGTTTGCCCTGGGAGCCAGCAAAGGATTGCCAATCCTCGCAATCTCCCTCTCTTCCAGCCTGGACTAATTGTTAAGAACTCCACAGGAGAGGGGAGAGAGAGCCTGGGGCTGACTCCGCTTTTGACTCACAGGTTTGGTCTGCCCAAGAGACCTTCCAGGCCAGGTGGGGCTGTGCCACTGTTTGCCTTGGAGCCTGCAAGGGGCTAAGGATATACAAACCTCAAAATCTCCTCCTCTACTAACAAGGACTGATTGCTGAGGACTCAGAGGGGAGTGGAAATATTTCCTAGCTGGGAAAAGGGAGGGGGCTACCAGAGAAGACTGGAGAATTGTCTCAGAAAGTTTGAATTACAAGGCTGTTAGCCTCCAGACAGGAAGTTCTATCACACTGATCTGGTCTGTGCTGCAACAAATACACTACGACCAGGCATCCAATTGGGAGCTGCCAAAGAGCGCCATCTCCTGGCAGACCAAAGAAGTGCACACAAGAAAATTAAAAATAAGTAGGAGAGGCTTTCCCTGGCCTCTATAGCATCCCTGCCCAAGGCCCTAGGAAGTGACTCTACAATCAATTACTGGGTCCAGTGCCCAGTTCTGAGCAACCTGCAGGACAATCCTAACACTCCAGGTCAAGCCAAAAATCAAAGAGCTGTGGTTAACTCACAGCCTCCTGCCACTAAATCCGTATAAAAGAGATTGAGCATCGGAGTAAACACACCCTAACCAGATGCCTAAACACCAGCAAAAAATTATGAGCCATACTAAGAAAAAAAAAGACATGGCCCAAGAAAAGGAATACACAAAAGTCCCAGAAGAGATGCAGAATTTGAGAGAACTAATCAGTGAGATGAGCACAAATTTCCAAAATCAAATTAATGAGATGAAAGACAGTATGATTAAAGAGATAAATGACATCAAGAAGACAATGAGCGAATGCGAAGAAGAATTTGAAATCCTGAACAGAAAAGCAACGGAGTTCATGGGAATGAAAGACACAAATAGATGAGGTCAAAAACACATTTGAGGCATACAACAGCAGACTCGAAATGATAGAGGAAAGAATAAGTGATACCGAAGACAGAGCAGCTAAAATTGGAGAGAGAAAAGAACAGAGAGAGACAAGAATGGAAAAAAATTGAGAAGGGGCTCAGAGAGTTGAATGACAACACAAAACTCAACAACATACGTGTCATGGGAGTTCCAGAAGGGAAAGAGAAGGGAAAAGGGGCAGAAAGAGTATTTGAGGAAATATTAGCTGAAAATTTCCCAACTCTCAAAAGAAAGAAATGAACTTACATGTCCAAGAAGCACACCGTACCCGAATCAGAATAAATCCAAACAGACCTATGCCAAGACACATACTACTCAGAATGTCAAAGATAAAGAGAAAATTCTCAGAGCAGCAAGAGAAAGCAAACAATCACGTACAAGGGAGGTCCAGTAAGACTTAGTGCAGATTTCTCTTCAGAAACCATGGAGGTGAGAAGACAGTGGTATGATACAATTAGGAAACTAAAAGAGAAAAACTGCCAGCTGAGAATTCTTTATCCAGCAAAACTGTCCTTCAAATATGAAGGTGAGTATAAAATATTCACACACAAACAGGAACAAAGAGAGTTTGCAAAAAAGAATCCACCTTTGCAGGAAATATTAAAGTAAGCCTTAGAACCTGAAAGAAAAAGACGAGAGAGAGGCTTGGAGGAGAGTACAGAAGAAAGAATAGCAGAAAGGATAACCAAAAGAGTAAAAAGAGAGACAAAAACAAGATGACATATGAAAACCAAAAAATAAAATGGAGGAAGTAAATAGTGCATTTACAGTAATATCATTGAATGTGAATGGATTAAACTCCCCAATCAAAAGATACAGACTGATAGAATGGATAAAAAAACACGAGCCATCCATATGCTGCTTACAAGAAACTCCCTTAAACCCAGGGATACAAACCGGCTCAAAGTGAAAGGTCAGAAACAGATACTACACACGAATAGTAACCAGAAAAGAGAAGGGGTAGCTATACTAATATCAGACAAAACAGACTTTAAATGCAAAAAAGTTATGATAGATACAGAAGGCCATTATATATTAATAAAAGGGATGATCCACCAGGAAGATACAACAGTCATAAATATCTACGCACCTAACCGGGGTGCCCCAAAATATATGAGACAAACTCTGGCAAAACTGAAGGGAGAAATAGACATTTCTACAATAATCGTTGGAGACTTCAACACCCCACTCACATCATTAGATAGAACTAGACAGAAGATCAACAAGGAAACAGAGAACTTGAACAATATGTTAAACAAGTTAGACCGAACAGACACATACAGAACACTGCATCCAAATTCAGTGGGTTATACATTCTTCTCAAGTGCCCATGGATCTTTCTCCAGGATAGACCACGTTAGGTCACAATTCAGCTCTCAATAAATATGAAAAGTTTTAAATTATACAAAGCACCTTCTCAGATCATAATGGAATGAAACTAGACATCAAATAACAGACAGGAAGTAAATTCGCAAATGTGTGGACTGAACAACACACTCCTAAATAATCGGTGGGTCAAAGAAGAAATTGCAAGTGAAATCAGTAAATATATTGAGACAAATGAAAATGACAACACAACGTATCAAAACTTATGGGATACAGCAAAGGCAGTCTTGAGAGGGAAATTTATAGCCCTAAATGCCTTTATTAAAAAACAGGAAAGAACTAAACTCAAAGATTTAACTGAAGAACTAGAGAAACTAGAAAAAGAACAGCAAACTAATCCCAAGCAGAAGGAAAGAAATAATAAAGATTAGAGCAGAAATAAATGAAAATGAGAACAGAAAAACAATAGAGAAAATCATCAAAACCAAAAGCTGGTTCTTTGAGAAGATCAATAAAATTGACAAACCCCTCGCTAGACTAACAAAGAAAAAAAGAGAGAAGATGCAAATAACTACAATCAGAAATGAAAGGGGGGAATTACAAATGACCTCACAGAAATAAAAAGAATCATAAGAGGATATTATGAGAAACTATATGCCAACAAACTAGACAACCTAGATGAAATGGACAAATTTCTAGAAACGCAAAACCAACCTACACTGACGCTACAAGAAATACAAGAACTTAACAAACCAATCACATTTAAGGAGGTTGAATCCATCATCAAAAATCTCCCAGCAAAGAAAAGTCCAGGACCAGATGGCTTCACAGGTGAATTCTACCAAGCATTTTGAAAGGAATTAACACCAATTCTGTTTAAACTATTCCAAAAACCTGAAGAGGAGGGAAAATTACCCAACACATTTTATGAAGCCAACATCACCCTAATACCAAAGCCAGATAAAGATTCCACAAGAAAAGAAAATTACAAACCAATCTCTCTAATGAACATAGATGCAAAAATTCTCAACAAAATACTTGCAAATCGAATCCAACAGCATATCAAAAGACTTATACATCACGACCAAGTGGGATTTATTCCTGGTATGCAAGGTTGGTTCAACATAAGAA
>JAQZBX010098685.1:0-11551 GCA_029593785.1 Cabassous unicinctus
AGGAGGTCAACTCTCTTTGGTTTTGTTCTCTGGATTCGGTTATCCATAACAATTTCTCTGGCCATCTCTAAGGTGCATTTCCTTCTCCAAAGAGTTAAAGAACATAGTTGGGTATAATTTATTGAGGTACAAATATTTTATGCCAATACTCCTTGGCACACACACAAAAAAAACCTCATCAACTCACAACTGTGTTTTTATCATGATTTCATTCCATATAAATTGACTGTTTTACCTTAATACAGGAAAAGTCATCCCTGTAAAGAGGACATAGTGTGAGAGGATTGAAGGATGGACTCAAAGGCATGGTCTCTGTCGATGTCTACACATCTGGAGGTCTCATGGGTGCAGCAATAACTCATCACTTTTTTACGTTTCTGTTTTGAAGAAACAGGTTCTACTATAAGACAGGTTCACACATAGTACTCAAAGTTTATTTCATGATATCACATGCCATGTAACATAATATTGATATATTCAAAATATTATATTAATAGTTATGAAAGTGACTTGATAATCCAAACTCGTGATTGGGGTGACTAATAAAGTATTTACACCAATGGGTATATGCCCATTTGTTGAGTTCTGCATTATGAATGAGTAGTACAGAGAACTGTGTTTGCATAATACAGAGAGAACCAATCTAGTTGGCTATATTGGTTGAAGAGAGGTTAAACTTTTCTGAGAAAAATGCATCTACGGCATGATTCAAAGGATGGATAGATGATAGCCAAATGAACATACTATGGAAATTTGTGCAAATTGGGCAGATTCCTCACTCCTGGATTAATTTCTTGTTCCTTCACCATTACAGACAACATTGAAACTTTCCAAAATAGGATGTTGTATTTCAAATTTCCCTTACAACAAATAGGAAGAAACAAATCTTTTGGACAGAGAGAACTGGGGGTGATTCGCCCCAAAAACTCAAAACCATTCATTCATTCCTTTTGTTTGATTTTCTACAATAATAATAATAATAAAAGAAATATTAAGAGACCTTTTTTTTAAGGTACAAGGGCCAGGGACTGAATGCAGGACCTCGTATGTGGCCAGCAGGCACTCAGCAACTTGAGTTACATACACTCCCCCCAAGAACTTTTTATAGAGTGAAAATTGTCACAGAGATAAATGGGAAAATCAATGCATGCTGAGTTTAATATTCATATTACACTTTCTATAAGCCTAAATTGCCAAGACCCTGAACAAATGACAAGTGAATGTTGATTACTCTGTACCCAGCAGATTGTCCGGCACATTTCAGGTGTGTAATACTTGATTGTTAAATGATCTAGTAGATGAAGAATCTGATTGTTACTCAATTCCTTAGGAATTCAGTTTTCTATGGAACACAGACGAAGATGTAGGTGTTTTTTGTTGGAGAGGACAGATATTTATGGGGAAAGGGTATCACATCAATAGAGGTTTGCCTTGACTGTGTTCTGGTTCCAGAGAGTTTTTGGGAATCTTTACAGGTGAAATCCAGAATTCATTTTGATCCCATAGTGAAGTATCATCAATGTAAGGCACACCTATCTGGCAAATCTGTGGGCTGAGAAGCATGTGGGTGAAGCCTGCTCCAGAGCTTGGTTTCAGTATGCCTTAAAGTCCCAACCTTGTAAATGTTTTCCATCTTGTGCTTCTTGTATTTTCTGAATTGTACTTGTTCATTTGTTTGAATCATTTTATACTTTAATAAATATATGGCCCTTGTGCACTGCTGGTAGGAAGGTGAAATGGTGCAGATGCCGTAGAAAAAAGTTTGGCAGGTCCTCAAAAAATTAAACATAGAATTACCATATGACCCATCATTTCTGCTTCTAGGTATAAATATCAAATAATTGAAAACAGGTGTTCAAACACCAATGTTCACATGAATGTTCACAGCAGCACTATTCAGAAGGCAGAGCCATGGGTCCAATCTGGTCCACCATCTTTTTATAAAAGTCTCTATAAAAGAGCTTTAATTGAATTATTTGCTTAAGCTACCCCTCTAGTTTGAAAATTAGAAGAAGACATAGAAATGAAGTGATCTGAATTTTGGGTGGAAAAATTAACCTTAATGCTACTAGAGGGGCCTTCCAGGAAAATGGTGCTGAAGTAGGTAGGCAGAGTCTGACCTTCTCACAAAAATAAAAAATAAAAAAAGGAGAGAAGGCAGGGGCCTATCTAAAAGGAGCTGATTTGGATATATATAGAATGGGAAGGTGCTCTGAGTCCTCTAGGAGGATACTGGAATGATAAAGAAGCCAAAGGAAAACTGTGAGTTGCTTAACCCTGTGGCTGGAAATGGCTCATATATCCCACCTTCAGGGCAACAGACTTGGAGGGGCATTCCCTGAGAGGAAGAGGGATCTGAAAGTAGGTGAAGAATGATTTTTTTTTGTGGTGAGTTTGGCCAACTAAACCCCCTTTGAATCTCAGAAGAGACCCCAACCCAATAGAGGGAAGATAGAGATATCTTCTCAGACAGGCTTTCATGCCCAGCTGCCAAGGGAGAAATAGGAACTAGATGAGAGAGGGGAGGGACAGGCACCTAATCAGCAGGACTCTAGCAAATTGTCATCTAAAACACCTGGGGGAAAGAGGGCAGATAGATTTCTAAAGCCCAATCAATTTGAATTTACAATTCAGCTCAGTAGAGGAATTCCATCCTTGCACATACAAGGTCCCTGGTTCGATTCCCCAGTCTAGGTTGCCAGGCATTCACCAGATACCTTGTGACAGGGAACATATATTCTTTTTATTTTTGCTTTCCTTGAACCTGTTATTTTTTTTAAGAGGGATGGGTGTTTTGCCAGTTTTTTTTCTTTCTTTAAGGTGCTCCTGTTTTGTTTCTTGGTTCCCCTATCTCTGTTTCCTCCCCTTTTTTTCTTTTACCTACTTTTTCTATGTACATTAATTCTTTTATCTCCTACAATTTTCTTTCTTCACTTTTCTGTTGTTTTTCTTTCACTCCATCTCTTTTTCTTGGGTCTCCAATTTTTTAATATTTTTATTTCTCTCTTTCTTGTTTTTTTCTTTTTCCATCATTTTTTACTTTTTCTTTTGTGCTGTTTTTCTTTTCTTTTTTCTGTTTTCTTTTCCTCTCTTCTCATCAATAGGCCTTTTAATTCATTGTATACATTTTTCTCTATTTTGTTTCTCATTTCACATTTTATATTATACTTTCTTACTCTTATTCCTTTGTACTTCTTCTGATTTTTCATGCAGATTAATTTTTCTTAGGTCTTGTATTGATCCTCTTCTACCCTTTTTATTATTAAAACTATTAATCTTTTTCTCTTCATATTTCTCTTCTTTTTTCTGCTCATAATTCTTTTTTTTTCCCAAGGGAAGACAGACAACAACATGGAAATAGAGTAAGAGTAATGACCTGTCAAAGTGAATCTTTACCACAAACACAAAAACAACAAAATAAAACCGTAGAGTGGAAAGAGAAGCTAACCAAACAAATAAACCCAACAAGATAAACAGATGACTAGACAACAACAGAAAATTACAGGACATACTAAGAAACAGGTAGACATGGCCCAGTCTAACGAACAAACAAAAACAGGAGGAAATGCAGAAAATGGAGCAATGAATCAGAAATGCCCAAACAAATATCATGAATCAACTAAATGAAGTGAAGGAAGAGATTAAGGATATTAAGAAGACACAGGGAGAACATACTGAAGAAATTGGAAATGTGCCCAGAAAGATACAGGGTATGATGGTGATGAATGGCACAATGCAAGAAATAAAAAATACACTGGAAGCACAAAACAGCAGTTTTGAACAGGCAGAGGAAAGAATAAGTGATGTGGAAGACAGTACATCAGAAATCAAACAGAAAGCAGAACAGATAGATTCAAAGATAGAAAAAATCCAGCAGAGACTTAGGGACTTGAATGATAACATGAAACACACAAGCATATTCATTAAAGGCATCATCGAAGGAGAATAGAAGGGAAAGTAGACAGAAGGAATGATGGAGCAAATAACGGCTGAAAATTTCCCAACTCTATTGACAGACATGGTTGTACCTGTCCAGGAAGCACGGCACACCCCAAAAAATATAAATCCTAACAGGCCTACCACAAGACATATACTTTACAAACTGTCAAATGTTCAGGATAAAGAGAGAATACTGAAAGCAGCAAGAGAAAAGAGATCTATCACATACTATGGAAGCTGTACCTGCAAAGGTACAAATGCCCAGGGGAAGAAAACGGGATGGGTCACAGCAGAGATGTTGCAGCATCCCGTGTCCTTGTCCCTGGAGCACAGCAAAGATTTTGGGATAAGAAAGAGAAGACAGGGCAGGGAAATGATGGAAATGGGCAGTCAGGTTTTCATGATCAACATGTATTGTGTTCAGAATTCACAGTCCCCAAAACAAAAAATTTATCATTTTTACTGCCTTTATTATTATTTTCCTTGTGTAAGCAAAAGAGGACAATTAATGTAAATGACAAGGAAAGAGAAATCCCCAGGAGCTGGAGGCTCAGGATGATACCACCAGCTGGAGGTTCCTGGGAACTCCTGCCAAGCTCATGACCATGATTTCTCATTTCATGTTGACACAGTAATTGATGTTCACCAAGGACATCACAAATGTACCCTCGAGAACCTCACAGGAATTCCATGAGGCAGGCAGGGTCAGTATCTTATTTTAAATAATTACACTTGGCCAAAAGAGATTGAGAGCCATGTCCAAGATCTAAAAAAGAAGTAAGATGTCAGAATCTAGATCCAGGTCTAGAATTAAGGGGGTTTTATTCTTCAACAATAAAGGATCATAAAAGGAAATCATAATACTTTGACACCAGCAAATACTCTAGATCTTCTAAAAAATAATCTTACATTTGTATTTATTGATAAAGGAAGATATTCCTAATATGATTGAAAGGATGAGAAAAACATACCCCAAAATTTTACAGTTTTGTGTGTGGTAGAATTATGTGTGATTTACATTGTTTTCATATTTTACAATTTCTTTATTTTCTCAATGTCCATGTGCTATTAGAAATTTGGAAAAAAAGTAGATTTAATCAGTGAAAAATTGTGGCCACCACCCCTGTCATCTGGGCCACCAGGCTATTCCTCAAGGTTTGTTTTGAGTGTTGGCATGTGTGGGTCCAAAGGGGATTTGCACACAGGTGAACCTGGAGGGAAGCTGCTGCTGCAAACAGTACTGGGCTCAAGCTGCTTTCTGCGAGAACACTTGTCTGATTAGGGAATTTCCACTGTCACTTCCTCCCCATCCATTCAACTAATTCACAACGCTCCCCCACCTGACCCTACCACATCTGTCATCCTTGAGAACAGGTCTCAGCCATGGCCTCAGGTGTGAGAGCAGTGTGTAGGAAACCCCATTTCACAGGTGGCTGCTGGCATGACTCCAGCGGGAATCACTTCCTCCCCCTTCCGGTCCTGTCCTGGTGTCGATGCACAAAGCCCTAGTCAGGGGCCTCAGGAGGGATATCTGCCAGAGCCGAGAGGAGAATTCCAGTTTGGAAGAGATCAGACACCTGTCCTGAGCCATCATCATCTTGTAAGTCCTTTTGGGCTCTAAAAGCCTTTGGACCCATGAGCAGAATGTACTGGGCAAAATTTTCCATCCTCCTTTATACATATGTGGATATATATTTATATATAAACTACTCTATATATTCAAGCAGAAAGAGATTCTTAATTTTAATTATGAAAAATTTTAGAGCAATTTTAGATTTACAAAAAAAAATTCACAGATAGAGGATTCCCATAAGAGCCATCTCCTTCCCACCAACATACACAATTTTCCCTTTTGTTAACATCTTACATTACTCAGGTACATTTGTTACAATTGATGAACCTACATTGATACATTATTAGTAACAGAAGTCTATAGTTTACATTGAGTTTTGCTCTTTGCACTGCTCACTTTTAGTTCTGTGTGAGAAACATAAAATTTGTCTATCCACCAATAGGGCAGCTAACAGAAACATTTCCGTGCCCTAAAAATGCACTGTTCTCCCACTAGATCAACCTTCATCTCTCCCCTGAACCCTTAGCAAACACTGATTTTTTAGCCATCTCTATAGTTTTGCCTTATCCCTGAAGTACGATTCATTCATGTGTCATTGGCTCTCATTAAGCTGTTGTTATATTTACTCAATGGCACCAGCCTCTGCACTGATCTGTTTGAAGGGATCTGGTCCCTGATGTCTATCCTCTTGATTGAGCAATCAGGGAGAGTTAAGATAAAACCTCTCCTGAATTTCAGCTCTGACCATATCCTTCTGCCTTGTCATTTCTCATCCATGACTTGTTCAGATAAGGGGTGGGGGGAGTTCCCCAGGCAGGGGCAAAGGGGCTGGGAGGCAACAAAAAACACTAGAAATGTGCTGTGGTCAAAATAATTTCCTTCAGTGGGGGCGTGTTGAAATGGCCTGTCTTCCACCCCCACTCTGTACATGACATTGGGGCTGGAGTACGGCCTGTTCCATGGGTATGGGACTGTGTGGGTCTTTCTGAGCAATGAGACAGGGGCTGGACAACCAGGCTTTATCCTCAGGCCTGAATGATGAGTGTTGGCTTGGGTAGCCCAACTCTACCCTCTGCCTCAGCACCTAGGATGGCTATCAGATTCCCTGATACCCTTGCTCTGAGCTACCATCAATCATTTTAGGGCTGGGGAGGGAGCTGCAGACTTCCTGTTGGTCCCCAACCTGGCATGGTGTCCAAAGGCCCAGCCAGAGGACATAAAAGAGGGGAAGACTGATCAGCAGGCCTTCAGGAGTGGCTGCCTCAAACCCCACTGAGCAAAAGTTACTTTGAAGTCTGTAGCCTGTGCCTCAGCATGCCATGTAAAGACTTGGGAGGGGGATGCAGAGCTTCTCATTCACTCCCCAGTTTGGCACTTGCCTACTGTGTCCAAATCTGGGGAGCCAGCCAGAGGCCTGAGATGAGCTGATTAAGTGACCTTCAGGAATGGCTGGCTCCAGCCACTGTCCAGCCACAGTCCAGCCTCAGCCATACAGTTGGTGAGTCTAATCTTCATAAAGTACATGGATTAATTAATAAATCAACATTAATTAATCTAATGCTTTTCATAAGACACCATGGTGTCAGAACATGGTGGGGAGTCACGCCAGAGGCTGGAGACTCCATTGTATAGGAATCACACCTTTGGAGGTGACCCTTTGCCCTGTTGTGTTCCAGACATCAATGAGTGTGCACAGTCCACGGCAGTGTACTAAGGGAAGTCGGCTGACTGCAGGAAAATGGAGGGGGGTTACCACTGTGTGTGCAGCACAGGATGTGAGCTCCATCGGGGGGGGAATGTTCAGAAATGGGAGTGAGGACAGTGTCAATGTAAGAACACCCAACACCCCACATCTTCCCCTCCATCAGGTTTTGAGGTTACTAGAGCCATTTCTGCAGAATCCAGGGGTACAGCACCCTGCTGACATATACAGTGCTGGGTTGTGAGACAGGACAGGTGTTCTGTTTGCCTGCCTCCTCAGCAGAGAGGGTAGGGCAACCTGAGGGCCAAGGACACAGTCTCTGGGTCCAGCTTGTCTGTGTGAAGTTCTGGTTTTGCCACCTGTTTGCTTTGTGACATTGGCAGGTCACATCATTATTCTGAGTCTCAGTTTACCCACCTGTAAAATGGAAATGATAAAAGTGTTGCCCTCATGTATGGCACCTGGGATGACCAATGAAATTACAAGGCCTTTAACAGGCCTGCACATAATAGGCTTTACACTATGTCTTTGTGTTTTAAAAATTATTGTTATGTGACACACCCTTCTTAAGAGCTGCCCAGTGGGAGGAAGGTAGTGATGCCGGTGTCATGCCCTGGGCCGGCAGTCAGTAAAAGCTGCCTCCACACAGCCAGCACCACCCGTTTCCAGGAGAACCGCTCCTCCAACATCACCATATTTCATGCCCTTTCAAGGAGCCAGCTTGGCAGGGGAGGGGGCTTCAGACATCTGCATGGGTAGAGGGGAGCCAGCAGAGGGCAGGCGAGAGCCATAGCTCACCCAGAGAGAGGGAGTTAGTGGAGAATCCAGTGAGCAGGGAGAGGAGGGAGAGAAGGCCAGAGGTGAAGACATGACCAAGGTCAAGCTGACCCATCCTGCTACAGAGGAAAGACTCAACAGCCTCTTGCCAGCCTTTTTTTTCTGGTGCCATGTATGTATGGTGGGTAGCTGAGCCTCCTTCAGTGAGAAGGGGAGGGACAGGGCAGGGGTCTGTATGCTAGGGATGAGGAGGCAATCAGGATCTGTTTGGAGCCCAGTGGAGGCTCTGTCTATGGTGCTGCTGGTCCTCACGGGCCTCACATACCCGGGGTTTGCCAGGAGGACACTGCGTTCATGAGGATGAGAACAAAGCCCCTCTTCTCCAGGTGGACACAGCGCTGTTTGGGGATGGCTGCTTTTTAGCTACCAGTGGCCTCCTTGGTTGGGCACCCTTGTGCAGTGAACAACCTGGGCAACTGCCCACTGTCATCATGGTCCCTGTCTGTCTCCCAGGCTTAGGGAACCTCCCATGAGCCCCTGGCATGGGGAACGGGGTTGTTATGAAGGAGGCACATTGTCATTTTAAGAAGCAGACCAGGGCTGAGAGAGATGAGCAGCTGAGAGGTTGGATAGCTGCCCTGGGGACTTCAAGATGTTTGAAGGGGAAAGAGCAGCCTGCTGGTTTGGAGCAGGGCCTGCTTCCTGCTCAGTGAGGGGTTCAGTCCAGCTCCCCTACCTCCGTGGCATGGCTTCACCCCACTCCAGCCTAGGCCACATCTGAGGACATGTCACACAGGAACTGTGCCGGGCATGAGACACGGGACCTCTCTCCCTGCTCCTCAACTCAGACTTTATCCCAGTCCCAGGAAGGC
Source organism: Cabassous unicinctus (assembly GCA_029593785.1). Classification (NCBI taxonomy): domain Eukaryota; kingdom Metazoa; phylum Chordata; class Mammalia; order Cingulata; family Chlamyphoridae; genus Cabassous; species Cabassous unicinctus. Next base: position 8,864 of record JAQZBX010098685.1, read on the forward strand.
TTTTCTGGGTCTCTGGATGCCAGTCCTTATCTAGATTCCAATGTAATGTGTTTCACTTGATGTGAACCAAAGACCATAGACCCTGTTCTCCCCACTTGCCAGGAAGGACACCATAGGTGCTTTGAGAGTAAAGTTGAAGGTAACCAGGAGGCAACACTTGCAAAAATAGTGGGACACTGGGCACCAGGTAGTGAGAAGATGGGAAATGGGTGAGGTGAGCTGGGGGAGGGTCTGAGGCAGGATGGGACAGAGCCTGACCCTCTGACTTTATCCTCAGACATGAACGAATGCACCTCAGAGTGAAACCCCTGCCACAGCTCCACCCACAGCCTTAACAACATAGGCAGCTTTCAGTGCCGCTGCGTACCTGGCTGGAAGCCAGTACCTGGGTTCCCCAGTGGCCCAAACACCACCGTCTGTGAAAGTCCAGAGCTCAGATCCCACTTTCCCATAATCAATAAGCCAATCCCATTTGTAATGACACCCACACCAAACAAGCAGAAGGAAGGATGGAGGCTCCTGCTGAGCCAGGTTAGATGTGAAAATATCTGGAGGTTCCAGGGAAAGAGCTGAAGGCCAAGGGGGGCTCTCTGGGTTTCCCCAGCAGCAGCCTATTTCCAGCTGGGATGAAGATGTTCCAATACTTTCACACCTGAGCATCTGTAAGGGTTCAGTTTTGCATGCCAGTGTTCTCCACACTTCCCATAATCTCTGCTGTGTCCCTTCTCTGGGATGTGGGATCACCATGGAGATTCACCACCAGCCAGGAAGAAGGTGTGCATGGCCCACAGATGAGGGGGTCTGCTCCTGGCTGGACAAAGCCTGACACTCTTCTTTGTGTCCCCAGACGAGGATGAGTGCAGCTCTCGGATGCATCAGTGCCATAAGTCCACCCACTGTATCAACACTGATGGCGCATACAAATGCCACTGACTCCGAGGCTGTATGTCCAAACCCGGGTTCCCAAATAACCACAAGACCACCATCTTGCAGGTGCATGGGCTCACCTGACCACAGACTTCCACCCCTGGCAATGGACACACAAACACTCACCCCTTCCCACCTTATGAAGCTCCATCCTGTCCCCTGCAGAGACTTCCTTCCCTCTCTGGGCCCTGCTGACCTGGAATCAGCAGCCAGGCAAGTGACCCCAGCAGGTAAGCAGGCAAAACAGAATGCCCCATCCACCCCTGTGTCCTGGGCCCCCTCCTTAGCTGGCGTTCTGACGCCCCTCTTTTCCCTCTCCCCAGACACTCAGCTTCTTTGACAAAAGTCCAGGCCCTGCACAGTTACTTCACACCAGCCTTGTCTGGGAGCCCCATCCAGGTAAGAGTAGGGGGAGGCAAGTGGCTTGGGCAGCTTTGTCCAGGTGATCCTGGCCCAGGGCCTTCCTCTCCCAGGTGGGTGAGGTGCAGGCCCTCAAGTAATGGACAGGCTCCTAGACAATCAGGTGCACTTACTAAGGGTTTTTCCTGGAGCTGTTCCAGGACTCTGCTTTAAGTCATTCTTGCAGCTCCTTGCCAGGGTTGTTCTCCCTGGGACTGGGGTCCAGGAGTAATGACCACCCGGGAAACATCCAGTGCCACCTTTATCCTCTAGAGAGACAATCATGCGGTCTGGTCTCTTGGGCTAAGCTTTGTCCCCTATGCCCCCAGGACCTCAAACAGGAGGTAGGGAAACTGCTGGAGAAGAACCCAGATACCTGGAGACTCTGTCACATTTAGAGCAGTACTGTGTGGCCACTCACCTCTGCACTGGCCTGGAGGACGTCCTGAGAGGCCTGAGAAGGGCCCTGCCCAATGGGCCATTGATGACACAGGCTCCTGCAGGTACAGGTAAGTCCCTGGTCCTGGAACAGGTGCAGCCCTCAGTCTGGCACAGTTGTGTCCCTGGGTCTCTCACAGGTGAGGTTCTGCATCTGTTACAGAGAACTGCTGGGTCTGCCCCAGCTCCTTCTTCATCTCTGAGCCCTGGAGCAGAATTGATCACTCTTACCTAGTGCTACACTCCTGAAGAAGGTAAAATGAAACAACCAAATGAAACACGTGGAACTTGAAAGGTTACATTTATCACTGTACTAAAAAGGCCAGCTGATGCAATGGAAATCATGAAGGATTTAAAATAAACTAGACACTGCTTTGCAATGAAGACTATTTATTTAATTTGAAAAACACAAATTTAGTATTATTAAATATTTAAAAAGTGATTTTTAATAGCAATTTGTATCTTTGGTGTTGGTGTTGAGCCCCAAGACTATTTTTGTGCACTTATTTGGCTATGAGAAAAGTTCTGGGTCTACTCTAGATAGGTGGATCGGACTCCTTCAACTTTATATAATCTAATGTTTGTTAGTTTTTTGTTAAGTGTACCTTCATCTTGAATACCCTTTTGTTTGGAGTTTCAGAACAAATGTCATTTTGCTGATAGTGAGCTCTAATTTTGTTTCCAGAAATCATTTCCAGTTTGTTTTTTTTGAAACTCAGTATATGCACATGGAGATTTCAGTGCAGAGTTTCTTCCATTCCTTCAACAGTGCATCCATCATATTCCCTTGAAAATGTGGAGGATAAAAGTATCTTTTTAAAATAAATGCACTCTCATTGGGTCCCTGGAAGTTGAGCCCAAGAGGGGAAAGCTTTTCCAAGTGATTTTTCAGGAATCACAGAGCTCCCAGGTCAAGAGGAGCAT
>JAQZBX010098686.1:0-11560 GCA_029593785.1 Cabassous unicinctus
AAGTTCCACATATTTTCTTCTCAATGTATGGCAACCCTAATAAATGGCCACATGTCTTTCTGGCTAATACTTACAGAACAATTTACATGATATGCTTGTGGAAGAATTGCAGGGATCCTTCTCAAGAGGGCTCAACTTACCTTCAAGGAGCTTTGTGCTTGAAAACTGGAAAGAGGCTATAACTCTACAAGGTTATTCATCAAGTTTTTTCCTGCCAGATCTAGAGTATTTCCAGTTACGCAGATAAAGTGATTCTTTAATAGGCTGTCCACCTATTTCATTCTTAGGGGTGCTGTGATCAATTAGCCATTGTCAAAAGTCCCATAGAGTAAAAAAATTCTTATAGCCACTTCATTTCAATTTCCCACTATGGTAATTATAACAACTTTGTCCCTGGTGATTAAGTTCTACCACTTGACCTCTTCCGCTTTGGGATCCTGTTATTTCCATTAAAATCATGGAGTCATGAAAATGATAATGGTCTTGCACATCCTTTGTTAAATTTATCCCTGGTTATTTTATGTTCATTGACAGTATTGTAATTTAAAATTTTATATTTCATTTTCCATTTTTTTTGCTGCTAGACTTGATTTTTATATTTTGAATTATACTGTAACCTTGCTAAACTCACTTTGTAGATTTCTTAGAATTTTCTAGATGGACGATCATGTCATCTGTGCATAAAAGTTTTACTTTGCCCTTTTCAATTTTTCTGATTCATTTATATATTTTTATTTCCTTATTGCACGGGCTGGGACTCCCAGTACTGTTTAACAGAGGTGGTGATTGAGGACATCCTTGCCTTGTTACCAGTCTTAGGGGGAATGTATTCAATCTTTCACCATCAAAATATGATGCTGACTCTAGTTTTTAATAAATTTCTTTTATCAGTTCCTTAAGTTCCTAGTTTTAAAATTATGAATGGATGTTAAATTTTGTCAAATGATTTTATGCCTCTATTGATATGATCAAGATAATTGTTCTATATCATCTTAAGTCACTAATGAGACCACCCATCCTTTGATTTTTCTTTGTGGAAGAGCTTTTGATTTACTAATTCAATGTCTAATACAGGGCTATTCATATGTTATATTAAATTTTGAAAGTTTTGTTAAGATGTGTTTTTAAAGTATTTATTTTATTTAACTTTCTGAGTATTTTGGCAGTTATTCAGAATATTCCCTAACTTTTAAAATGTTTATAAGTTCTATAATGATATTTCCATGTTAATTTCCGATATTGACAATTTGTGTCTTCTCCCTTTTTTTCTGTAAGGATTACTAGGGGTTTTTCAATTTATTAATCTTTTCAAACAATAAACTTTTGGGTTTCTTGATTTCCTCTATTTGCTTTCTATTTTATTGATTTTACTCTTGTATTTATTATATTTTTATCTTGCTTAGTTTGGCTTATTTTGCTTATCTTTTTCTAGTTTATTTAGAGGAAACAGATTATTCATATTACACCTTTCTTCTTTTCTAATGCAAGGATTTAACTCTATAAATTTCACAATAATCACTTTCTTAAGTTGTATCCTCAATATATTGTATTTTTTATTATTATTCAGTTTGTAATATTTCTAATTTTTATCCTGATTTTTTCTTTGATCCAAGAGTTCTTAGAAATGTGTTACTTTCTAATATTTAAGGATTTTCCAAATATTGTATTGATTTCTAATATATTCATTCATTATGGTCAAATTTTCCTTTAACTGCTTGAAAATATCTATAATAGCTGCTTTACATTCCTTATCTGATAATTCCAATGTCTGAATCAACTCAGAGTCAGTTTGTATTGGCTGTTTTTTTTCTTGACTATGGGGCATATTTTCCTCTTTCCTCATGTACCAAGTAAAATATGATTATATACTTCATATTGTGGATGATATGTGATAGAAACTCTGGATTCTCTTATCTTCCTCTGAAGTGTGTTAATTCTTGACTTAGGAGGTAGTTGTCTTGGTTAGACTTAAAATCTAAATTTTGTCTCCCCTGTGGTGTGCAACAGCTAAAATGTGCGTTTAGCTCTTTCTGCCCTGCAGCTGTTGTTTTCTATCAAGATTCCTGGAGTTTCCCCCTGTGTATGTGTAGTTGATAGATCATCTAAGCATTTGGTGGGTTTATATGTAGAATGTGGGGCTTCATCCCTGTAGCTCCCCTCTTTGCAAGATGCCCCTTATTTTCCAGCTACTCTGGTAGCCCTTAACTCTGTCCTCTGAGTCCCCAGGCTGCAAGGCTGTGAGTTTTTGCTTGTCTTCCAGCCCCACTCTGTATGGACTGGGGAATGACTGTAGGTGAAAATCTGCAGAAACAAACATCCAGTGCTGTCACCTCTGTCAAGCTCCTCCAGGTTTTACCTGCTTTAGATTGCTCTTCAATGACTTTGAATAGATTCTTTTTCTTCCAATTTTGTCTAGAGTTTATAATTGTTATCTGTAGGAGTGTTTGTCCAATACAAGCTACTTTTTTGTTAAGAAGCAAGATTCCCATAACTTGAACTTTTAATTTTACCATAAAATATATAATTGCACATCAATTTGCCAAGTTTTAAAATGTAGGGCAAGGGCAATGATATTTTCTTTGAGAATGTATTATTTTTGAGCATGTGTGTCCATCTTTTGTAAGTAGGTATATCAGTATTTCTTCAAAAGTTGAAAAAAAAAGTAAAGACACTTGAGAAGTGCAAAGGCCAGATTAATGATTTTAGGCTAAACATCACAATTACTCATCACAATAGGCCATACCTGGTCTAAGCTTCAACCAGAATGATATAGGACGGTAAATATAGTATACTAGTGGGATGTTTCTTCTGCAGAGTTCTTATAACAGTCAAGAGTCTATATTTTAGCCCTGTGAATGACAGCTCAGGGGCTAGAAAAGGAGAATGCAATTTTTGGTATGAGAGTGTGATTGCTGTATTTTCCAAATACAGTCACAACAATATCTCCTATTCCACATGCTCTTCTTAAATTGTGAACCTGAGACTCCTTTCACCAAGTGGTAGGCACTTTTTCTCCTTCTTTTGGGCTTGCTTTGGAACAGATTTATTTATTTTTTATTGAGGATTATCTGTCTTTCAAATATTTGCTAGAATTTATTTGTAAAACCACCTTTGGTATTTTGGGTGGAAGGGAGAGGAACTAGGGGGAGGGTTGGGGGAAGGAACAGGTGAACTCTGGGGATTTGCAGGTCTGTGGTTAAAACTACAATGTTGGGAATGTTCCTTTGGCAAATATGTCAGGGGAGGGTTACTGGTGTAGGGTGTTGGATGGGGTGGGTACATGGGACAGGGCACACCTGGGGCAGGCTTCTATGGAATATGTAAGCGTTTGTTTTGTCATAGTGTGTTATATCAGTGGCTGGAGACCCACACAATAAACAAGAAAATATCAAACTCCCATCCTGGGGAGTCCTGCTATGTTCTCAGTTAAAGAGACAAGAATTCCTCGAGAACATAGGCAGTACTTGATAAAAGAAAACAGACCAGTATGTCAAACCCTCAATATTATTGCAAGTAACTATGAATCTTATTCTTCCAAAATTGAAACTTAGTGATTACCATAGGTTCTGAGGGGAGTGAGAGAGAAGAATAGAATAGATGGAATGTAGGGCATTTTTAGGGCATTAGAATTTTCAGCATGATCTTGCAATAACGGATACAGGCCACTTCAAATTTCATCAAAACCTATAAAAGTGTATGATCCAAAATGTAACCATAATGTAAACCATTAACCATGGTTAGTAGCAATGTTTCAATATTTGTACATCAATTGTAACAAATGTACCATCAACATGTAAAATGTTAATAGGAGAGAGGGGGAAAAAGGGGAGGGTGTTAGGTATATGCAAATATCCTACATTCTCTATGTGACTTTTCTGTATCCTGAAGCTTCTTTGAAGATAAAATGAAAAAAAATAACACAGTGGGGGAATATTATGGAAGAAAATGTCACTGTACATACAAGACAACAGATCTTACAGTGATGGAAGACACAATGTCTACAAAAATTATTTTTTTATTATTTCAAATTTTTAAAAAATTGTATTTTATTGGTTGTTTTTTAAATTATTGTTTCATTTTCATATTAAATGTTTTGGTTATTTAGGTGGCTTCATTTTTGAGGAGGTTTTGGATCACAGAAGGACACAACATGGCAGGGGAGGATCACTGGTGCGGGGTGTCAGTGATGAGGGATGCATGAGAAGGGGTGCACCTGGGGCAGGCCTCTAAGGCATATAACTACGTTCAAGTGTTCATGGGGCATTGTATCGGTGGGTGGAGGTCCACACAATAACTGAAAAAATATTGAATTCCCATCCTGGGGAGTTCTGCTACAATCTCTAATAGGACAGCAAGAATCTCCCAAGTGCAAGGGCAGTGCCTAGTGAAGGAAGAGAGACCATTACACCAGGCCCTTGATATTGATGATTGTACTTAAGAACCTGTCCTTGCAAAATTGAAACTTAGCTTAGTATTATATACTTCCTAAGAATTACCTACTGAGAGCCTCCTTGTTGCTCAAATGTGGCCTCTCTCTAAGCCAAACTCAGCACATAAATGCACTACCTTCCCCATTGCTGCCTTCATCCCCAGTGTGGGACATGACTCCCAGGTATGAGCTTCCCTGGCACCAAGGGAATATTACCAAGTACCAACTAGCAATGCATCTGGAAATAGACCTTGACCAAAAGGAGGAAATGGTAAATACAAATGAGTTTTTACAGCTAAGAGATTTAAAAGTGAGTTGGGAGGTCATTCCAGAGGTTATGCTTATGCATGTCTCAGCAGGATCTCATTGACTGCAACAATAAACAGTGCCTCAAATAGGGGGACTCCTGAGGTCTCTAGAGACATCCAGAAACTAAAATCAGGGTAGTCAGCTTAGGAATTTGGCACCCTGCCAGTGGGCCTTACTTTGGAATTTATGTTCCCCAATGTAAACAGAGTTGGACTCATTTATAGGTTCTCTACACATGACTTTTCTGCCCCTTTTATTTGAACCTATAATTAGCACTATACTTGATAAATATATGTCCCAGAGACTTAAATCTTTGATCCGTCCATGTGCCAGTTGAGCCCTGAATTTCAGCAGAGTTGCAACACCTACTCTCCAGTTATTGGACTCACCCAAGACAACTAACAAGGAGATGAGGATGGACAATGCCTTTCCCAAGGAACAGAGAGTGTCTGCAACTGCAAGCAAGATAGTTCCATCCATCTGCCCCATGGGATCTAAGGCCCCTCTCAATTAGAAGCAGAGTGGGCATCACCACCCCCAAATCCTCGAGATTGGCAAATAAACAATGGACTAAAGTAGACTTATTATTATTCTACTATAGGCTCATTATTATTCTAGCAATGGAAGAACTCTTATCATTGATATAAAGCCAGTGGCCACCAGAGGTTCTGAGGGATGGGAGAGGGAAGAATAAGACATTGGAATTGTCCTGTTTGACATTGCAGTGATGGATATAGACCATTGTAGATTTTGTCAAACCTACAAAATTTTGCAGGATAGTAACCTGTAATCCATAGTTAGTAGCATTGCTGCAATATGGGTTCATCAATCGTAACAAATGTACTACACTAATGAGGAATGTTGTTAATGTGGGAAAGTGTGGGAGGGGGAGGGAGTGGGGGATATGGGAATCCCTTATATTTTTATGTAACATTTATGTAATCTAAAGCTTCTTTAAAAATAAAAAAAATTAATAAGAAAAAAACCAACAAAAAAAAAAAGGCTGCTTTTTGACACACTTCCCTTCTTAGTTCCTGCCATTGTTTTCTCTCTCTTTTGACAGTTTTGGTAATTTATATTTTCTTTTAAAAATCATACATTTGATTCATATTTTCAAAGTGACTAACATAGTGTTGGGCACCACCTTCTCCTATATATCTTGGATTTCCTCTGCATATGTGTTTTCTCCTTTACTCATACCTAATTTTATAATTTTGTGTTTTCTGTCTTTCATTCTTGATTAGGCTACCCAGTGATGTATTTGTTGTATTGATTTTTTCAGAGGATCTGCTCTTAAAATATTTAAATCTTCTATTTGTTGATCACAAATTCATTATATTTAAGTTTACGTTTTCCTTGTACTTCTGTTTTCTTTGTATTTCTTTTTCTTTCCCTTTTAACTTTATGTTAAAAAGCTATGTTGAATGCTTATTTAATTTGTTATCATTCTTGTTTGTTTAGTAATAAAAGTGTTTGTGGTCATTAATTTTTCTCTGAGCACAATCTTGAATGTATCCCAGTTCTAATACGTAATATTATGATTTTATTTTTTAGATAATTTACCATTGGAATTTATATATTATCTTTGACCCAATAGTTAATCCAGAAGGAAGTTTTTGCACTAATGTCTAAGTGTTTGGCTTTTCTATGTTTGCTACTTATTTAGTGTTTTATTGTATCACAGTTAGAGAATGAGGTTTGTACTATATAAGCTTCTCAGAATTTATGCCTAAAAACCTGGCTAAGTTTTGTGAATGCACCATAGCAACCTAGAAAGATGTAATTTTATATTGTTCACATAGTTTATATCCTTACTTATTTCTCAGATGCTTGATCCACTAGAGATCTAAGGAGGTATATTGAAACCTTTTATTAGTTTTATATTTTTGTAAATTTTCTTTGTATTTCCTATGGTTTTACTTTAAAAATGTTGATGCTTCATTATTTGATTCCTAATGGTTCATGACAGTATTATCACCACTGTGGACTGCAACTTTCATCATTATGAAGTAACCACTTCTGTCCTAATGCAATGCTCTTGACCTTGAATTCAACTTTGTCTAACACCTGCCTTGCTTTCATTCAGACTTTTTGCTCCAGCTGGTTAGGATAAATAGAAGTGGTGTGGCTGCCCATCTCTCTCACAGCCCTACCTGCATTACCCCTCCTTGTTGTGGAGGAACAGCTTCCTGCAGGGTGCCCTGCTTCTCCCCCAGCCCACCCAGGCCCAATGCTTCCATCTGTCCTCGGTGCAAGCCCTTCAGATACCTCTTCCTTATTTCTTCAAGTTTTCTAAGCACTGGAGATGCAACAGTGAATATCTTAAGACCATCTTACTCCAGTGGAAACAGTAACACAAAGCATATACTAAGAGCTACAATTGATGCAGCTTCTGCTCTATGTAGGTGGGTGTTGTGAGACCCAATCCAGTCTTCCTGAGGCAGTGATACACGGTGGCATATAGGATAAAATAGCAGTTCTCCAGGCAGATGGTGATGCATATGTGGGCATTCAAGATGGAGAGGATGCAGTGGTCCAAAGTATGAAGATGGGTCTTTATATACAATTTTCACAAATAAGGTAATTAAGTTCAAAGAAGTTAATTAAGCAGCCCAAGGTCACAGAGTGGAGATTTGAACCCAAGTTTTTCTGACTCCTAAAGCCTGTGCTCTGTCCGCTCCATTGTGCCACTTCCCCAAATGTTATTCCCCCTTCATTGTGTCCCATTTCCTCATACCGTGCATGCATTTAATTACCTACTCATCATACTTTCTTCTACAGTAACAAAACTTTCACACAGATGAGCAAATGACCAACAACAGTATAGAGTCTAAGTAAGCCATTTTCTCTCCAACATGATATGTATTTTAATGAGATTAAAGTCAGAAGCTAAAGGAATAAAACTCCAGCAGTGGAATTCCATCCTTTGTTCAGAGAAGGAGGTTTTGGGATATGCAGGAGACTTGTCAATCCCTGAGAAGTTCCATCACTTGAGATGAGCTGAAGTCTAGCCTCGCTCTCAGTGTCTGCCTTTTTCTTTGGTTTTCTAATCCTGGTCTCCCTTCCCAACTTCTTTGTGCAAGGAGTTTCTGACCCATTTCTTTTGTGACTGAATTCAGGTGCCAGGATCCACAAAAGAGCCCTAGACCTCTATGAGGAAGGTATAATTAAGGGATGGAGGAAGCACTGGGTGAGAACAAATCTTTGCTCAATTTACAGTTTGTTAAAGTTTTTCCTGCTCATGTTTAGGTCTCACCTTCCTTTCAAGGTCTTGTGAGGACTCTACCCCCCTCTTGAGTTCTGGGCCTTCCTTGTCTGAAAAGAATTTCCAGAGTTGCCAGGAATGCTTAGCTTGCCAGTGTAGGGGGAAGCCAACTCCTTCCTGACATGGACCTCTGTAAGACTGTGCATGAGTTTCTTCCATGAATTCGCATGGTCCATTTCAGCCCACACTCCCATTCCCCCTTGGGGAGTAGGGCAATTTGAGGCACTGAATCTGGTTGATCCCTGCTCTAGGTGGATCCGCAATGTGGAGGTAAGTGGGGAGAAAGGAGGTTTCCCTTCGTTTTTATCTGTTCCTTGCTTCAGGGTCCAGGTGGACTTGCCAAGAGCTTTGCCAGTGAAAGCCTTTTTACTCAGAGGCATTTTATTCTGTGCTCAGCCTTCAGTGAGCTCGTCTCCTAAATGCTACCTACCTGATTGGTAGTTGCGTATTAATTTCTGGGGATTCTGAATTCCAATGATTATTGCATTGAAACCCAGAGGTACACTAGCACTTGACATGAATTATTTTTTACTTTCCTGCTGTGACCATTCATTCAATCAATCAAACACGTACATACCACTTTCAGAAGCTAGGGAATGCACAGTTAGGTGCTAGCTACTTTGGGAAGTATACAAATACAGGCTATTTGTTCCACCATTCAATTTACTCTTTTATCTTCAGGAATGTATTTTTCAAACCTAAAATCAGTATATGGGAGGGCATTCAGGATTTTCTATTTATTTGTTTTGTTTCGTAAGTATAAGAACACCCACTCAAAATTTGCTTAAGCAGACATAAAAGTTTATTTATTTATTTTTTTGTGTGGCTCATTTAACTGAAGAGTCCATGGGTTTCAGGCATGCTGGATCTAACAATATTAACAGGATTCATTTCCTCTCCACATCTCAGCTCTGCCTTTTGCTGTCTTGACTGTACTGTCCAGCTCCATGTGGTAACATGATGGTGGCAACCCTCTTACATTCTATTCTCCCATAGGTTTAAGTCCGGAAAGGAAGAATGGCTGTTTTCTTTCCAGAAGCCCCAGGAGCATCTTATTTCATCTCATTGGCTCTTGGCTGGGTCATGTGACCATCCCTAAACCTGTCACTGTGGCCAGGGAAACACAGTGTCCTGATTGGCTTAAGTCCCAGTTATATGTTCATCCCTGGACTGGCAATGGGTTGAGTGTGGAAGCAATCAGTTCCCCAGAGGGAAATGGCATGGTAGTGAATGGATTGTAGTAGGCACAAGCTAAAGATGTTCACCACACCTAGTATGACCAGGGATTTTTGAGCATTTGGGCATCAGACCAGATTGGAGGAAGTAATATGACACGTGTATTGTAATTTCTGGGACATATTTTTAAGGCAATGACAAACCTGTCACAGAAAATCCATGCTTTGTGGTCACTGAACTGTTACTTCAATTCTATGGCCTTAATAATTACTCAGTAATATCTCCCAGGGGAAACCAACAAGTGGAGAACAACAATATCTTACCCAGTCTGGATACTATTAGCAAGTTTGAGAGAGATTGTTTTGAAAACCCATTTATCATATGTGCGGAGAACTTATAAATTGCTTTTAACATTTTCCAGAGAAGTGTGAAGGGCTCTGAAAGCTGCCAACAAAATGTCAACCAGGCCCATTGACAGAGAAAGGACGAGAAACCCTTGGAAAAGACATTACTGTTTCCCATTAGCTTATATTCCTTCTGAATCTGAGCAGGTGACCTGAAGAAGGAGATAGGACAGGATAAAGAAATGAAATGCTGAGTAAGCCTTTTACTAATGGCTTTGGTGGGTGAGACGCTACCTTGCTCATTGTAATTCTAAGGGAAACACCCATAGCTACCAAGATATTGGAATGTCTCTGCTTGCAGAGTGAAACTTGCAGAGTGAAAAAGAGACATCAGCACAAATTTCTTTGGGCATCTTTTATTTAACAGATTCAGGCTAGCCAAATGATTCCCCCAAAACTCTTCAAATTTCCAAGAAGGCAAGCAAAGTTATTAATTGTGAGCTATCCATCATTATTATTGCACACATTTTAGGGCAAAACATGGAAGAGTGAAATTGAGCCAGGATTGTGATCTAATATTGTTGGTAAGAGAGAAAAATGGCTGCATAGATGGGAAGCAGGCAATGAGGGAATGGTTATAGGCAAATAGGAGCCATTGAATCCAAGAGCTTCCAGCAGAAACCTCTGTTCCAGTGGCTGCAGGGTCTCACTGCCAGCTAGAGGAAGTATTTGAGAAAATTCATTTAAAACCATGGTGAGCTCCTAGAGAGGTAGCCTCACAAACTCTGAGAGACTTGCCTTTTGGGGCCTTGGGTGGTAAAATCATTGGGCTGGAAAGTTAGTTTTTATTTATTTATTTTTGTAAATTAAGTTAAAGCGATGTATTATTTTTGGAAAGGTTTTGTGCCAAAGGCCATATTCCTATGGACTGAAGGTGTCTAAGGGACTAGCTTTGGGACTTAAATTGCCGAAGAGGAAATAAGAAGCAGAAGAGGCCACTGGCCTTATCTCATCCGGGGCTGAAAGGCCTGATGTACCCAACTGGGTTCTGTTCCCTTTTCCCTCTTTCATGTCCCATGTGCTTGGTATGTAAAGCTAAGGGTACCTTCTTCATAGCAGTTGCCTCACCCAGAAAGGGGTTAAGGGTGGGCTGAGGAGGGAATCTCTGCCCTTGGGGTTAGAAATTCTTTTCCTGCTTTTTTTTCAGGTCTCTTCCTGAGATTAAACTTTCTTCCCCTTTGGAGAGATGAGATTCAGGAAGGAAGCTATCTGGATGGCTTTGGTTACAGCTGCCTCTTACAAAGGTAAATAAAGCCCTTCACATAGCTCAGCCTAGTTTATTGGGTGGGGGCGCATGGAGTGGAGTTTGGGGCCAACAACTCATGGTAACACAGAGGGGAGCTCGCAGGATGTTGTTTCTTGTATATATGGCTCCCATATAAGAAGGAGAGGAAGTGCAGAGAGGTAGCTATGGCAAAACTGGATGCAAAATATTTGGAACCATTGTTCTATATGAATTCAGCCTTTTTTTCCATCACTAGTGACTGACCATGTGAAATTTAAACCCAGGTTAGTCTGGTGTCAAAGTTTGAGCCCTTTCCAGTAAACCTTTGCTCCCCAGGAGCAGAGCCATGAAGAACAAGCAGAAGTTATAGAAGTAGAGGAATGGTGTAAGGCACAAGGATGAGAAGGCATTGAGTGTACTGGGGGTAGAAAGTGGGAGGGAGCAATAGAGCACTGGGGGCTCTTGGGTTAGTGGTAATACAAAAGTCATGGTGAAGAAATGGCAAGAGGGTAGGCTCTGGTCTTTTGCAGGGAGGGTTGCGATAGTCTGGAAGCTTTGAGCAGACGTAAGACATAGTGACAGCAGATGGTTAGAGCCAGGAGCCTGGTGATTATGGTGGCCAGTGGTGGCCAATCTCCTTGGACTCCTTCACAGGCAGGCCCATCTACCTGGCTCTGTTTCTGTTATTGCCCTGAGAAGGCTGTGCTGTTGGCTCTTCCGGCTGTCTCAGGGACCTGTGGGCACTTCCAGCC
>JAQZBX010098687.1:0-11554 GCA_029593785.1 Cabassous unicinctus
TCCCCATTCCCCTCCCCCTCCCCCTCTCCCTTTCCTTTCTATGGGCTTTCCCCGCCTGTACTGAACAATTACATCGTGCCACATTATTATTTATCTACCTTGGTACCTTAATGCACTTAAGCTTTGTAGTCTTCTGTATACTTTTGTTCATTTTTTATTGTCATTCAATTTACTAGGTTTTCAAGTGATAGGCTTTGAAAACAAGCTTACTTTCACAAGCTAGATTTAGAAAGATGCTGCTGTTTCTTGATTGTTCTAAAATTTCTTTTAGAATCTGTTCACATGCTATCTAACTTGACGAGGTAGCATATAATTTAGTGATTAAGAGCTTTGGAATAAACAGATTAGAGTTCAAATTTCCACTCAGTTGCATACTAGCTCTGTAAGTAACCTTTGGCAAATCACACTTAAAACTCTAAGAATCAGCTTCTTAATCTGTAAAACAGTGGTAATAATAGCTAATTATTAAAATCAAATTTAATTCTAAAATAGAATGAAATAAAGTTGGAAAGTATTTGGCTTGTATATGGCATAGAGTAAGAGCTTGATAAATGATTGGTTGTTTTAATACTAACTCAGTAAGCTAAACCTGATAGGAATAATGGTCTTTAGGTATGTCAATTATTCAAGCAATAGCTTGCAATTTTCCTCTTAATAATGTAATGTTGAAATGAGGTATATTAAAATATGTTCAGAGTGGCATCTGATATATTTTGAGTGCAATGTATATGTGGAAAATATATCTATAGTTACTTCCACCAAGATATAAACAAGTTTCTGTATCCACAAAATTGCACTTATTTTTAGGGCACTGGTGTCAACAACCACCTCTTCAAAGAAATTATTTCTTTTGATCCATTTAGTAACTTGATCCCAGATGCATAAAAATAGACTTGCAGCATTTCATTTTTCCACAGACTGCTGATGGCTGCATTCCATAACTTAAGAAATCTGTCAGAAGGAAGCCTCTGAAACTCAAAAACTTCTCAGAAACTTGTTGCATTTGCTAGCATTCAAACAGGATTTATTTGCAATTCACAACATATAGGATTTTAAAAATTCTAGTTTCAAAATATTGAGTGATTCTGAATTATACATTAGATATTGACCATTAAAAATTTCATAACATAAAGTTGCCATGCAACCAATATTTAGAAAATTTTTATGGCGGCTTTTTCTATTTTCCCTTTGGTCAAATCAGGTCAATTGTCAAATAACTAGAGAATGTGCCTATGAACACTATGTGCTTATGGCTGATGTAGTTGATAACCATTATCTGCAGCAAGAACTGTTAGTAGTGAACACCTTGACCACTTGATCAAAAATTTCAACTCTTTCCATTCATGTCTATGAGTTCGTTTATGGGGGTTGGCAGTTCTATGTAGTATTTTGGTGATCTTTTTATTATTATTGTTTATGTTTAATCACAGAATCATATACAAAAGTAAAGAGAACAGGTAAGTAAAGAGAATCCAAGTGAATCCATCACATGTTTCTAACAATTATCTAAAAGGACAATCCTGCTTTATCTACAAACCCAACCCGTTCCATCTCTACCCTCCAACTGGACTCTTTTGAAGCAAATCCAGGACATTGCTTCATTCATCTGAATATTCTATATCTGCTTTTAAAACATAAGAACTCTTTACAAAACAATAAACAACAACAACAATGACCACAATGATTTTGGTGCTGTTTTGATGACATAGACAAAGATCTAGAAACTTCTTGAATACTGTCCTCCTTCCCCAAGATTCTCAGAGAATGAAACAGAATGTGTTCCCAGTTGTTCCAAAGCAGGGCTTTCCAGGAAATAGAATTAAAGCACCCAACTTGACCTTGAGGCTCAGTGAGATCTACACAAATCTGAATATTATCATCATTATCGTTCTTAGATGTTCCTGCACGTGAGGATATTGGAGATGGAGGAGTATCAACAACAATCTCCAGCCTGGTTTCAGGGCGTTCAGTTGCTAGATCTGAGGCAAAAGAGATTTTTTATATAGCCCCTCTTCTCTTTAGTAAAGCAGTCTAAGAAATTCCTAAAGTACCCCAAATGACCAAAACCATTTTGAAAAAGAAGAACAAAGTTTGAGCACTCACAATTCCTGATTTCAAAATTTATTATAAAGCTACAGCAATCCAAACAGTATGGTACTGGCATAGCACAGAAATATAGATCAATGGAATAGTATTGGAACTTCAGAAATAAACCTGCACATCTATGGCCAACTGGTTTTTGACAAGGGTACCAAGTCCCCTCAATGGGGAAAGAATAGTCTCTTGAACAAATGGTGCTGGGAAAACTGGGTATACATATGCAAAAGAATGAAAATGAATGGCTACTTCACACCACACACAAAAATTAACTCAAAATGGATCAATGACCTACATATTATAAAAGCTAAAAGTATAAAACTCTTAGAAGGAAACTTAGGGAAATATCTTCAGGACCTAGTATTAAGCAATGGACTCTTAGATTTTACACCAAAATCACAAGCAACAAAAGAAAGAATAGATAAATGTGACTTCATCAAAATTAAAAACTTTTGTGCATCAAATGACATTTTCAAGAAAGTTAAAAGACAATTGATAGAATTGGAGAAAATATTTGGATATCATAAATCTGAGAAGAGTTTGACATCTAGAATATATAAAGAATTCCCAGACTGAGCAACAAAAAGACAAACAACCCAATTTAAAAAATTAGCAAAGGACTTGAATAGACAATTCTCCAAGGAGGGTATACAAATGGCCAATAAACATAAGAAAAGATGTTCAACATCATTTGCTATTAGGGAAATGCCAATGAAAATCAATGATATACCACTTCCCACCTACTAGAATGGCTATTTAAAAAAACATGGGGGGTGGGAATTAACAAATGCTTACAAGAATGTGGGGAAATGGGAATCTTTGCACATTTTTTTGGTGGGAATGTACAATGATGATTGTGAAAAAACAGTTTGGCAGTTCCTCAAGAAGTTAAACCCAGAACTGCCATATGACACAGCAATCCCACTTCTAGTATATACCCATAACAATTGAAAGCGGGGACTCTTACAGATATTTGTGCACCAATGTTCACAATAGCATTATTCACAATAGCCAGAAAGTCAAGTGATGAATGGATAAGCAAAATGTGATATATACATACAATGGAATATTATTCAGCCGAGAAAGAGAATGAAGGTCTAATATATGCTGCAACATGGATGAACCTCGAAGACATTATGTTAAATGAAATAAGTCAGACATAAAAGGAGAGATATTGTATGATTCCACTTACATGAAATACCTAGAATGTACAAATTCACGAAGGCACAAGGTAGGATACAAGTTACCAGGTGAGACAGGGAATGGGAGTTGATGCATAATGAGTGCAGTGTTTCTTTTTGGGGTGATGGAAATGTTTTGGTAATTGCTGGTGGTGAGGGTAGTACATTGTTGTGATTGTGATTTATTGCACTGAATTATGTGCTTGGGAGTGGTTGAGATTAGGCATTTTATGTTCTATATGTTTCTACAATTTAAAAGAAGAGAGAGACTAAACAGACAATGACAATTAAATGCAATACATGATTCTGGACTGGATTTAATAATATAGGAGAAAACGCCCAAAATGTACATTATTGGGATAACAGAAAATTGAAATGCAGATTGCATGCTTTATATCAATGTTAAATTTCTTGAACTTGATAACTGTACTAAGGTGGTTACATAAGTGAATATTCTTGTTCTTAGGAAATGTGCATGGAAGTATCAAGTGTTAGTATGATGTATGCAGCCTATTGTCAAATGTTTAGAAAATAAGTAGATACATAGATGGCAGAGAGAGAAAAGGAAGGAAAGGGAGGAGAGGGAAGAAAAGGGAAGGGAAAGGGAGGGGAGGAGAGAGGAGGGGAGGAGAGGGGATAAATATAACAAATATGGCAAAATGTTAAAAGTTGATAAATCTGGGTATCTAGGTACGAGGTATTTTGAAGTTCTCAGCATTTGTTTTTTATTGTTTTTGCAACTGTTCTGTAAGTTAGAAATTGTTTTAAAATAAAAAGTAAAAAAAAGAAAAAAGAAAAAGGAATGTCCCAGTCTGATAAGTCATATAAGCAACTCTTCACTTGGGTAAGGTGTGGCTCACAGGGTGCTAAACAGAGGAGGCTAGGGAATAAAGGAGAGCAGAGACTCTTCACTCACACTGGGTAAGGTATTAAAACCCAAAGCCAAGTGAAGATTTGTCAGAAATTTGGTGAGCCGAAACAGTGACGTTTATCAGTACCCAAAATATGTTCTGAGGAGCATTTGTATTGTGGGATGCTGATAGATGTCTTTAATAGGGAAGTTCTTGTAGCATGAGATAGGCAACATGCAGTAGGGATCCTGAGGAAAGGGATGTGGTCTGGAAGGCTTCTGGAAGATTAGGCATAGGTCTTTTATCTTCATTGAACATTTGATAGGATTAGTGTTCCTCATAACACTCTTTTGGAAATTCTGGTTTAGATAATCAGTATGGTAACGGGTAAAAGGGACTGAACTTGTCATTTTGCCCATTTACTGGATGAAGTTATTTGCATAATTATGTTTACATTACTGAAATTTGGGCTAAGTATACATTGCAAGACAGTGGGGGTTTTTCGTTTGTTTGTTTTTGAACTTTTAAATCAAGGAAACCTGAGGAGCGTTTTTCTAACATTTGAAATGGAAATTTCTTATACTCTAAATCACCCTTGCTCTACTCATTTGATAAATCTGAGTTTTTCCATTCTTTGCTTCTGACTCAACCTATAGAAAGTGCTAGATTTTTATATATAATAAGTGTTTAATATTTCTCTTTTGGAAAATCTAAAGTTTGTATTTATGTGAACATCATTAGTATTAAAGTTGGAAATGTAACTACCTAGAGTTGGATGTGAAGGGCCAAGTGCATGTCTCTTGCTCTGTTGCATTTCAGGTGGAGAACCTCCAGATAAGTCATTAAACCAATGATTTTCCCACAGAAAAAGAGCAGAATACCATGATCTTAACAGCAAAAAAAAAAAAGGGAGGGGGGTTGTGTAAAATGCCTGGTAAAATAGATCCTTCCAGTCTTAAAAAATAAAATATTTGATTCTGTTGTTAGAAAGCAATTCTTGAGAACAAGAATACATTCTCAGCAGAACCAAGTGAGTTGAGAGCAAAGGTCTTCTCAAAACTTGAAAAATTGACTTCTAAGGATATAAAGGCTGAAAAAGTCAGGGTTCTCTAGGGAAACAGAACTGACAGGAGATATCTGTAAATAGTATGAGATTTTATAGAATGGTCTCATGCAACCATGGAGATGCACAAGTTCAAATTCTATAGGGCAGTCTGCAAGCCAGGGACTCTGATGATGGTCCTAGATGAGTTCCCCAGGAGACGCTGGCCGCCTGAAGTAGAGATGGGAATTCTCTCTCTGAATGCTGAAATCACTTCTCCTTTTAAGGCCTTCAACTGATTGGATGAGAGGGCACTCATTGCTGACAGCAGTCACTTCAATGTAATCAACTCATTGTTGATTAAAGTCCATGAAATGTCCTTGTATTACAATTAGCCCAGTGCTTGCTTGACCGAACAACTGGGCACCATTACCAGGCTGAGTTGACACATTAGCCTAACCGTCACAGAGGCTATAAATCCTCGTTTCCTCAACATATTCTCAGGTCTCAAATTCCAACTTTGACTTTTGGCTATTTGTAATAATAAAATGAGAACACACAAGGTTTGTGTGGATATTAGACATGAGTGAAAGACAAGGAATGTCTTTTGTAATAAAAGACAATTGAACGGCATGGGTGACTGGATGAGACTGTGTTTAATAGCCTTTTAACAACGCCCTTAATTGACAGAGATTATTGCTGAGTTCATCCATGTGAGGCAAATATACATACATACGCATATACGCCCATGTATATATCAAAATGGAAATGATTTCCTGAATTCAGTTTTAGGAGGAGAAATAGAAATCAACATTTCCCTAGTAAGAAAGGGGAGGTTTATTTATGCTACCCCTTTGTAGTCTGTCTTCAATTCACACAAGACTGTCTCTAGTAATCACAAAAATATTATGGGGGGTAATTCTCAGTATTAGCAATAGCAGAGCAAAGGAAAAGAGAAAGGATTAAGTAGGCAATTAGAACTTTTGGAGTTTTCAAAGCAAAGGCGATTTTGAATAACTCTTCTTTTCTATGCCTCCCAACCATAACCTCATCTCTTTTTCTCTCCATTCCTTACCACTCCTTTCACCTTTCTCTTTTGCCTCATCATAAACAATTATTATGGCACATTCTAGAAAATGCCTAATGCTAAAGAACAAAATTTAAAAGGAGATACAGAGAACCCACTGGACGGGCCACCATCCCCCCAGTGGCAGAGAGAGGACACCCTGAGCAAATCATCCTCTCTTTATTTCTCGTATGCACATAGGAACATACCAGGAAGCAGCATCTTAACAGCAGCACCAAACATAGGCACCTGATCTGCACAAGGCCTTCGGCTGGAAAACATTTGTGGGCACCAGTGTCACCTAGTCTCTTATTAAGAATGCAGATTTCTGAGCACATCCCAGAAATTCACTAAGTCTGCGGTACAGTCCAGTTGTAAACACGGCTTTATAGGAGAATGCTACAAGTGGTTCGCAGGCTGGATTTTGAAAGAAAGAAACAGATGCATAAGAAATGGAAAATCAAGGCAATATGAGACATGGACCCTGCCCTGATATGGTACAGTATAGTTGGAGACACTGTATCTACATATATGGGGATGAATAAAAATACACAGTGACTAAAATCATGTCAAGGAAATGTCACAGAAAAAAAGTAAAACCCCCCACCCCCCCAAAAAAGAGAAAATAAGTGAAGAGAGTAGGTGCATGGACTAGGGAATTTTTATTAAAGAAGTAGGAATTGAGGTGAGCCTTCAATAAGTAGAATAAATACCTTTAAGAAGAGAAAGTTATCTTTGCCTATTTAATATGGTCATTATTCATTTCACCCCTTCCTTCTGACTTTTTATCTGCCTTCTCTAATGTCCTCAGTTTACACCACAACCTCTTCCTAATTGTGATTCTTTGATGGTCCACCACCCTGCCGCACCCCAACACTAAGACGTTATGACCTGATTAGTTTCCGTACATTTAGGAAGCATAAGAATTAACAGAAATGAGTAAGAGGTCTTGCCTTCAAGTAGCAACTGGTCTTGCCTTCAAGTAGCAACTCCTCCGGGACCTGTGGGTTAGGGGTTATTTTAGTATAATCTACTGTGGAGAAGCCAGTTAGTTTCAGATATGTGGGTATTTAAGACTGTAGGTAATGTTGAGGAGGGAAATTATAGTCAGAAATCAAAAAGAACATCAGACTTGCCAGAACATGTACTTGCCAGACTGAAAGTACATAAGGTAGCCATGCATCAATTCCACCAATGAACAGAAGACAAGTAGCACCATGTCATTGTAATTTGTTTTACCTATTTATTTAGAAGTGTAGGATTTGTTTAATTCCTATAAGATCTAGCCATATCTTTGCATGCAAGAATAATAGTTCAAGTCTAAATTGAGCGCTGGTAAAACTCTTTATACTTATGGTCAAATAGAGTGCACATAAACTTAGAAACCAATAATTTGGATGGTACCTTCTAATTTCAAGAGAGTCAAATGGAAAGTACAAAAGATATAATGTATAATAAATCAATATGTATATTTTCGTGTGTGTTGGGGGGTGGGGTACCTTGTAACCTCTTGTCTGTAATTGTTATCTCTTTGCCATCCACCTCTTTTTCTGGTGATTATGGCCTTGCCCTTCTATAGTCTCCAGTGAAGGTGGAAAGTGAGGTTTCCTCTCTACTCCAGTTAGGCTATTTATTTTTAAGCTTCTGTACTGGTGACCATGTGTTGTCAGTTTCATAATGTTAAAATTTTATTTTTCTCATTCACCTTACAGTAACTGCACCTACCTTCCCTGACCCATCCCAAGGAACATGGAACACATTTCCCTGGAGCTAAATATGTATGAAAGTAAATTTATAAGATTATACCCATTAGCTGACTTTCCTGCTGACAGTAACCTAGCCCCTCAAGAAGGCATTGGGAATGAGTTACTTGCCTACCCAAGGAACACCCAAGTACACCAGAGAGTGGCCTTTCTGCTCCTTGCCTTCAGTTTAGATGGGAGTCTCTTTACAGTGACATTGGCTGATAGTTAAGCCTAAAGTTCTCTTTACTCACAAGTTCCACCATCTCTTTTACCAAGGAAATATCTAGAAGCAAGACCCGAGGATAGGGTCTTGTGGAAATGCAGATTAGTTCCAAATCCCCACCGCCTCCCCTTCCAGGACCTTCATTTCATTCATACTGAATGCCATTATCAGTTTTCCTATTAATCTGTTTCCACTTGCTGGACCTTCCTCTAATTACAAGACCAAAAGAAAATAAACCTACTTTTCTTCTACATTAAAACCGTCAAACATTTGGGGATGTCTATAAGATCTTCCTTAATTTCTATCACTTCAGAATGGATATGGCTCTTATAACCATCTTGTCACTCTCCACTTTCCAGTGTAGTTTTCAAAATGGAGCACCCAGCATGACAAGCCATATCCTATAGGTGTCTTTTAAAAAATTTAGAAAAACAATTACTACTCCCATGAGATGGACACTAGAATTCAATTCATGCAAACACATTTGTTTTAACTTTATTTTGTACATTTAATAATTGAACATATAAACAATTAAAAACTAAAAAGTAAACACGGATGAATAAATATATACATTTCTCAATTAAATGTAATGGATACATATAATTTTTTTTTAATCAAACAATATGTTACACAATATATTTGGTTCATAGTAACGCATTCATACAGTATTTGTCCTTTTGTGTCTGGCTTGCTTTGCTCAACATAATGTCCTCCAAGTTCATCCATGTTGCCATATGCTTTACGACTTCATTTCTTCTTACAGCTGCATAATATTCCATCGAGTGAATAGACCACAGTTTGTTTATCCATTCATCTGTTGATGGACACCTGGGTTGTTTCCAACTTTTGGCAATGGTGAATAATGTTGCTATGAACATCGGTGTGCAGATGTCTGTTCGTGTCACTGCTCTCAGTTCTTCTGGGTTTATACTCAGTAGTGGTATTGCAGGGTCACATGGCAAGTCTATATTCAACTTCTTCAGGAACTGCCAAACAGTCCTCCATAGTGGTTGTACCATTCTGCATTCCCACCAACAGTGAAGAAATGTTCCTATCTCTCCACATCCTCTCCAACACTTGTAGCTCTCTCTTTTTAATAGTGGCCATTCTGATAGGTGTGAAATGATATCTCATTGTAGTTTTGATTTGCATTTCCCTAATCGTGAGTGGTGTTGAGCATTTCATCATGTGTTTTTTTGCCATTTGTATTTCTTCTTTGGAGAAATGTCTATTCAAGTCTTTTGCCCATTTTTTAATTGGGTCATTTGTCTTTTTATTGTTGAGTTGTAATATCCCTTTATATATCCTGGATATTAAACCCTTTTCAGATATGTGATTTCCAAATGTTTTTTCCCATTGAGTTGGCTGCCTTTTCACCCTTCTGACAAAGTCCTGTGAGATGCAAAAGTGTTTAATTTTGAGGAGGTCCCATTTATCTATTTTTTCTTTTGCTGCACGTGCTTTGGGTATAAGGTCCAAGATACCACCACCTACTACAAGGTCTCGAAGATGTTTCCCTACATTTTCTTTTAGTAGTTTTATGGTTCTGGCTTTTATATTTAGATCTTTGATCCATTTTGAGTTGATTCTTGTATAGGGGGTGAGATAGGGGTCCTCTTTCATTCTTTTGGTTATAGATATCCAGTTCTCCCAACACCATTTGTTGAAGAGACTGTTTTTTCCCATTAGCATGGGCTTGGTAGGTTTGTCAAAAACCAGTTGACTGTATAGGTGAGGGTATATTTCTGGATTCTCAGTTCTATTCCACTGATCGATGTGTCTATCTTTATGCCAGTACCATGCTGTTTTGATCACTGTAGCTTTGTAATATGTTTCAAGGTCAGGCAGTGAAATTCATCCCACATTGCTTTTCTTTTTTTGAATGCTTTTGGCTATTCAGGTGCACTTACCCTTCCAGATGAATTTGGTAATTGCCTTCTCTAATTTTGTAAAGTAAGCTGTTGGGATTTTGATTAGTATTGCATTGAATCTATAAATCAGTTTGGGCAAGATTGACATGTTCACGATATTTATTCTTCCAATCCATGAACAAGGAATGTCTTTCCATTTGTATAGGTCTTTTAAAATTTCTTTTAGCATTGTTTTGTAGTTTTCTCCATATAGGTCCTGTACTTCTTTGGTTAAATTAACTCCTAGGTATTTGAGTCTTTTTGTTGCTATTGAAAATGGAATTTTCCTCCTGATTTCCTCCTCATGTTGTTCAGTACTAGTGTACAAAACATTACTGATTTTTGTTTGTTGATCTTGTATCCTGCCACTTTGCTGAACTCATTTATTAGCTCAAGTAGCTTTGTTGTGGATACTTCAGGATTTTCTAAATACAGGATCATGTCATCTGTAAACAGTGAGAGTTTTACTTCCTCTTTTCCTATTTGGATGCCTTTAATTTTTTTGCCTTGTCTAATTGCCCTAGCTAGAACTTCTAGTACAATGTTGAATAACAATGGTGACAGTGGGCATCCTTGTTTTGTTCCTGATCTTAGAGGGAAAGCTTTCAACCTTTCCCCATTGATTATGATGTTGACTGTGGGTTTTTCATGTATGCCTTTTATCGTATTTAGGAATTTTCCTTTTATTCCTATCTTTTGAAGTATTTTTATCAAAAAAGGATGTTGCATTTTGTCGAATGCCTTTTCTGCATCTATTGAGATGACCATGTGGTTTTTTCCCTTCAATTTGTTAATGTGGTGTATTACATTGATTGATTTTTTTATGTTGAACCTGCCTTGCAAACCAGGAATAAATCCCACTTGGTGGTGATGTATAAGTCTTTTGATATGCTGTTGGATTCGATTTGCAAGTATTTTGTTGAGAATTTTTGCATCTATGTTCATTAGAGAGATTGGTCTGTAATTTTCTTTTCTTGTGGAATCTTTATCTGGCTTTGGTATTAGGGTGATGTTGGCTTCATAAAACGTGTTGGGTAATTTTCCCTCCTCTTGAATTTTTTGGAAGAGTTTAAACAGGATTGGTGTTAATTATTTTCTAAATGCTTGGTAGAATTCACCTGTGAAGCCATCTGGTCCTGGACTTCTCTTTGCTGGGAGATTTTTGATGATGGATTCAATCTCCTTAATTGTGATTGGTTTGTTAAGTTCCTGTATTTCTTGTAGTGTCAGTGTAGGTTGATTGTGCGTTTCTAGAAATTTGTCCATTTCATCTAGGTTGTCTAGTTTGTTGGCATATAGTTTCTCATAATATCCTCTTATGATTCTTTTTATTTCTGTGAGGTCATTTGTAATTTCCCCCCTTTCATTTCTGATTGTATTTATTTGCATCTTCTCTCTTTTTTTCTTTGTTAGTCTAGCGAGGGGTTTGTCAATTTTAT
>JAQZBX010098688.1:0-11547 GCA_029593785.1 Cabassous unicinctus
ATATGGTAAACGGGAGCCCCATCAATTGAGCCACATCCGCTTCCCTCTGTTTACTCTTGACCTTCCTTGTGTTTGCTTCATCTATGACTCTGGTACCTTCACCTGTATAATCAGTGAGCTGGACTTTCCACAGAATATACCATCTCTGCCCTTCACCCCACAACACACACACACATATCCAGTGGGGAAGTAACATTTTCTGGCTCGCAATTTCCCATTTGCTAAACTCAAATACCAGCATGTCTTTTGGAGAGTTATAGGCTTGTGTGGCAGTTGTTTTTTTTTTAAGACATCAAGATATGAAGGCATTAAGGCATTTAATTCTCTCTTTCAAAGTGAATATATCTACCAGGAAGAATTAATTCACGTTGTTATTAAGTTCTGAAGTCCTGCCTAAAATATATTGCCTCTAGCAGATGGTCGCTGCTGTTTCTCTGTAAAGAGAGATTGAATGCTGCTGCCTTACAGATGTAGTTAATGGGAAATAATAGGACTGAGATTTCCAACAGCTTGGATTTCTCTTTTGGTTGTAAGTGACAGAAAGCTATTACAAGAAGCTTGAGCAATATGGGAGACTTAGTATAAGGATTCTGAGGTATCCCACACAATCTCAAGGCAGGGATGTGGCTATGCTTCATGGACAGCTAGAATCAAACACTCATATACCATGGATATTTTTGTCTCATTCTCTTGTCTTTCTTCTCTCTGTAAATCTTGTTGATTTATTTTGGTCTTCTCTTGGTTTCCACTTTTCTGGTTGTCCCTGAGCTTATCCACATGGTCAGTAGGAGCTCTCTAAAGCTTTACAGCTTCCATAGAAAATTGTCTGGTCTTTCTTTTTCACTTTTAGTCCAATTTGGATCAGGAGCCGATACCTGGACCAATGAACCAGAGGTTGAGTTATTAACATTGTTATTCCTATTACAATTATACAGATGGTTTGAAGAAGAAATCTTCTCAGAAAGAGGCAAGGGGCAGCTTACAAAAGGAAGCCAGGCCTGAGGGCCAACACTGGGCAGATAAAACAGTAAGCGTAAGCTCTCCCAAGAAGATCTCATTTGTATTGCCATAAGGGTCTGAAGTTGTACCTAAAATGATTGCCTCTGGCAGTTGAGGGCTGGTGCTTCTCTACAAGCAGAAATGAAATGCTGCTGAGCTACAGATGAATTTAGTGGGAAATTCTAAGTCTGAGAGATTTCAGACAGATAGAATGCTAAAAATCATTCTTAGCCTTCAGAGTCCTTGCTTCATGCATTAAAGAGCCACCTTGCAAATAAATTTCCAGGACACAACAATAAAAGTAATCATAGTGCTGATCATTTGTTGAATACATCTTAGATCTATACCAGAATTTTCCAGCCGGTGTTCTGGGGAATAGGGCCACTCTTGCAGTGGCTAGGAAAGGCCTGGGTTGGCTGTCCTGTCGGTGGGTCAACTCCACCCATATCAGATGTCCAGAACTCCAGCTCCTGTCCATTTACCCCAGTGTACCACACAAAGATCATTATCTTTGATGTGTGCCATGATGTGAAGATGTTTGGGAAGCCCTGCTCTCTGGTAAGACAGCACATTATATATATATATTTAATTTTCAAAGAACTTTCACTTAAAAAAATAAGAAAGTTCAGGTCTAATATTCAAATACTTAAGTGTAGCTTTGGCTTTGTCAGCCCAGTTGAAGGTAGACAGTCACATTTACATACCCCTGGAATTATAATTAGAGCCACGTTTTCTAAGGCCTTACTATGTGCCAGCGACAGGGCTAACTGCTGCAACCACGTTCACTTCCTCACATGCCTTAGCCCACGGCAGCCTCACCTCTGGCCTCTCCCCACTCCTGAAAATGCTCTTTAGGAACAAGTGTCATATAAAGAACCTGGACTTCAGCATCACACCCACATAGGGTTAAACACTGGCTCCTCTGAAATTTCCAACAAAAGGAAATGGATGCTGGGCAACCACAAAATGACAATGTTCACTATAGAGACAGTGATATGGACAGCAAACAGGGAGATTAAAAGCATTAAAAAGAATTTAGGCTTTGAGGGATAATGGTTAGGTCAGTGAGATAAGTTCTTAAATAACATTGCGATGGGCATGAGGAAACACCCCCCCAAAATGAGGATCAGAAGTTCCATAAAATGGTAGAACTCACAATTGACAAAATAGAAATGATGGTGGAATTTTAAAAAAGGTTTATTAAAATAAATTGTTTAGAATCATCAAAAAAATAAATAAGGAAATCACATTCTTGAAATGAGAACAGAGGAGGAGCAAATATTGTTGATTGTCTTTTTTTCCACTGCTAATGCAACTCAGAGTTTTCTGTGCCTAGCATCAGGGGAGCGAATCAAGTATTGGAAATCCTGTTCCCTTCTGTCTGTGGTTGGTTGAGATGTCACATATCACAAGGCTGGGCATGAAAGTCAAGGGGCTTATAGAAAATATTTTTCTTCCTGCAACAAGGAAAATGAAATGTGGGGAGAGTTCATTCATTGTCCCCTCCTAGGCTCTACTTTGAACTTGGTCATATGAGGTTTGTTTTTTTTTCTTTAAAATTTTTTTTTATTGAAGTATGTCATTTATACATGAACATACATAAACAATAAGTATATAGTAAAAGTTGTGAACTTACAAAACAAACCTACGTATCATCATACAGGGTTCCCATACATCACCCCATTATCAATGCATTGTTGTGAAACATTTGTTACAAAAAATGAAAGAGCATCATCAAAATATGACTAGTAACTATAGCCCATATCTTACGTCCTATTAGTATTATATATTTGTTATAGTTTTTTCATTTAATAGTGTGTCTTTGTACTAACTGTAGATCTTGCTCTTCTTTTTAATGGCTATGTGATATTATATAGTATTGAGTGTAATTCATCATTTGAGGATAGCAATTGGCATAAGCAATTAGAATTAAAAAGGGCCCATAATTTCCATCTCTAGGAATTATCTTATAAAACATCCCCAAAGAATGAAAAAAATTATGTATCCTGGAATATTTATTGTAGAATATTTTCATATTTGTTCTGCTAACCAGAGTCCATTCATATGAGTTTTTAAAGTCTAGAGTTGTGGTAGCTAATTTGTACAAATAAAGCAAAAAGCCCAAGGGTAAAAATCCAAAATATAAAGGTTAGTAGAGCAAGGCAAGATAGAAGGGCAAGATCCTGGCTGCGTGAAGACAGTTTTGTCTACTCTCACCCCAGGCAGACCCTATAGCCTCCTATCTACAAATTTCTTGTTATTTTAATAGATAATAGGTGGAGAGGAGGAATGGAAATTTGGCTGGATGTCTTTTCTTGTTTAATTAAGAAACTGTTGGCTTGGTATCTCTATTTGGTGAAAGCATCATAACTGAAACTACTGGATCATCTAATAGAAAAAGGCAGATATTTGAGAATGGAAACTATTGATAAATAAAATAGTCACTGAGACAAAAATAATATGTGTGATACAAAATTGAAATATTGCAAATATTAATAATGCAGAATGTCTTAGTCCCTTATAGATAACTTCCAAAGAAAATCCTCATCAATGATTTGGTACATTTGACTTTAAAAAAAAAAAATTCTTTTCTTTCTCTATACTTACATTTATATTATAAACATTTTAATTTCCTACATACTATTCATAATGTTTTACAGTTTTCTTTTTTTCATTTAATAGTGTGTCTTTGTACTAACTGTAGATCTTGCTCTTCTTTTTAATGGCTATGTGATATTATATAGTACTGACTGTAATTCATCATTTGAGGATAACAATTGGCATAAGCAATTAGAACTAAAAAGCGCCCACAATTTCCATCTCTAGGAATTATCTTATAAAACATCCCCAAAGAATGAAAAAATGTATGTATCCTGGAATATTTATTGTAGATTTGTGTATGTTGTAACAACAATGGCAATGACAATTTCAACAAATTAAGGAGCCCAAATCTGACTCTATTTTAGTTCCTGATTGCCTCTTTTAATTATGTGTTAATATTTTCCGGAATGCAAAAGCATGCAAATCGTTAATTACTAATTGGTCAGCCTACTTTTTTGCTTTCTTTTTGACAAGCATTCCACTGTGGCAATTGCTGAGTATTTTGTCAGTTTGACAACAGAACACTTTCACCAGTGAAGCAGTGTGGATCACTTAGTCATCTATATAATGCTGTTTTTGCATTCTGTGACTATAAATGGGCTAATGGACTACAGGGCTTTAATGAAAAGAACATAAATGCAGATACAGAGAAAGATATTAGCTTTTCTCCCCAGAATGAAGTGTCTTAATTACACTTTAGTCCTTGGCTTATTAGCTGCATAACTACCTGTAGAAGAACTTATAATCCCTCTCCCATGAAACTAATCAATTAGCTTTTACAGGCTGAATATCATTTTATCATTCACTTCAAAGACAAAAACAATTGTCCATTTGCCGTGAAAATAATGATAATGTCATGTAATTTATTCAAGTATTTGAGCACCTTTCACATTTATTCAATCAATATTATCTACCACGTGCTAGACACCATTCTAGGTGCTGGAGTTATAGCAGTGAACAGAAGAGACAAAATCCCTGTCTTAAAGAAGTTACATTTCAGTGATATAAGAATTAAGTGAAAATTCTGTGTGCTTTGTCCTATGTGAAACTTAAACAAAATTTGATGGACGACACCAGTCTGGACATGACTTACATGGCTTACGTTTTTGTTGAAATGAGCATTCTTTTGCAGGTAATAGAGAAGAAATAATTGCACACTCAAGGTTCATGTCATTAGTCAAGGGAGTGATCAATTCAAAATTTAGAAAAATTCTGTCATAATAGAAGGTCAAGGTTTCTATTATAGATAGATAACTTGGGGTTATCTTGAAAATTACTTAAAATCTACTTTTAGCTAAATATATATATATATTAAATAAATATATATATTTAAATAAATATATATATATTTTTAAATAACCACCTCAAAACTTAGTGCCTTAAAACAGCATTTTTTTTCTTTTTGTTTTACTCATGATTCTGTAGGCAAGCGATTGAGGCCTGGGGTCAGCTGGAAGACTCAGCTCTCCTCAGTGAGGAGGTGGTTTGGCTCATTCAGGCACATGCGTTCAGTTTGCAGGTCAGCTGGGGACTCCCTGGTCCCAAATGGCCTCATTTATATTCTGACAGTTGGCTGTGGTTCCTTGGTTCCCTTCCATTTACCTCTCCAATAGGCTGTCTTGGACTCATTCACATGGCAACCATATTCCAAGAAACGGAGAGCAGAAGCTGCAAGGCCTCTTGGGGCCCAGACTTAGAAACTAGATAACAGCACACCTGCTATATTCTATTAGCCAAAGCAAGTCACAAGCCAAGCAAGGTTCAAGTGGGTGGGGAAAGAGGCTCCACGTCTTGATGAGAGGAGCTGCAAAGAATTTGTGGCTACTTGTCAACTCTTACATTTACCACATTGTGTTGTTCAATACAAATTGTTTGGGATTACATATAAAATAGCACCTAAATTTTATGATGTTTGGATCATATTTTGGTATGGTTACATTTGTCTGAAAGCCAAGTTGGAATTCCCCTTCTTAGACATCATTCTCATGGATTAGAGAAAAGATTCTTCATTCTCTTGTAGTTGGCTAAGCACAACTTATCATTTCTAATAAACGACACTCTCTTTCTTCCCACATGAGTTCTGCTAGTCTGTTCTTGTCAGAAAGACACATGAACAGCAGCTTGCCAGGTGGCTAGGTTAGTTTTAATTGTCATGTTTAATCCAGTGAAAAATAGATTTGCCTGATGAGCTGAGAAAAATGAAGGAGATGTGAAATCAGTGGGCCGAATTCTCATAGAGCACAATTTACTCCTTTGGAAAAGACAATTGCTATGTTGTTGAGGGTTTGGGATACAGGTACTCTCAAACCCTATTATATATTGTGAACCCCCTTTTGGAGGGCGTTTTGGAGATTTCTATGCCAGCTCTTCATATATGACATTTTAATAATCCTTACCTGTTTCCATTTATTGGGTGTACTTAGGGATTATCTCCCCAAGCGCATTACAAAGAACACTTATTCCACTAGAAGAAAGTTATTGGCTGGCTACAATACAAGGTTCGCATGGCCAAACTAGTTTAGGAAATACTTCATATCTTGCCCCTTCTTTGAGAGTCACAGAATCTGCTTAGCATTTTAAAGGCTCTGGGAAGCTGAGCAGTAGAGCAACCTATGTCACTATCCATCACAAAGCTTATTAAGTTTTCCCCAAGCATAAGTACAGGGTATTCTTCCTTCACACTTCCCAACGCAGGCACACGTACATATAATATAACTCTTCACTTCATGCACCCAGACCCCTAAGTGCCAATCCAAGAAACTGTTGTAGAAGGAATTTATGTAGCATTGGAATTCTTTAGGGCTAGAATTTTGAAATATTTTCTCCTTTATTTTCTACATTTTAATATTCTCATTTTTATCATATAAAACATAGTGACTAAATTGTTATAATTTATAAGTTCCAGGACAGTATAAACCGACATTTGTGTTGGTGGAAATTTCTTTCTTTCAACTTAACTACTGGATTACATTCATTATAGTTGGAACATGCAAGCAACATCCAACATTCTGTATGGAAATGCTATTTAACTGCCCCCATCAAGAACTGCTACATCTGTTTGTGGTTATGTAGTTAATGTGGGTTGTAAATGAAGAGTGCTTGAGCTGGGTAATTTGTCACCTAGTTAGCCATTTAAAAATACTAATTACTAAATCTAATGGCTGTGTCCAATGATGGGATGTTTAATGGGAAATACTACTAAGCAATGTCTGGAAAGATTGAGAGACTCCGGTATTTTTTGTTCCAGTCTTCAGAGACCAGTGGTCTAAAAGCAACTGTTTACTATAAGCTATGTTTGTGTGTGTGTGTGTGTAAAATAATGCCTCCATGGAAATAAAGCTATTCTCTGCGGGGTCTTTGGGGAACAGAGTATGTCTTTTAATAGCTCAGATTGCTGTATCTTTGGACTGGGCAAAAGAAATAAAGGCATTGCAAGGGATATCACTGCATTGTGGTCCCTTAACTCTGAAAACCTCTTGCCAAAACCAGAATGCAGGTAAGTGTCCACTGGGACACACCAAAAGCTGATCTCCTGCACCAAGTTGTTTGCATTCCAACAAGATGCAAGAGGCAAGCGGAACTGAAAGGCATGAGTTAACTCGGCAATTTTGCGCTGAGCAAAGTGTGCCACCAAGAATCATTAATTAGAAATTCACCACTAATTAATACTTGGGCCAAAGATATTTGTGGAATTGGCAATTCCACACAGTTTCTCCATCTCCAGAGTCACTGTTTCCTTATAGCCCAGGCCAGGGCAGTTGGTTAGTCGGTCTCTGAGTTAGCCAAGCAGCGGGTATTGAGACCTCAGATTATACGGTCCTGCTTCCCTGGGAACTGGAAAGACAGTATTGGCAAGTAAGAGTGGCCTGTCAGAACTCTGACCTCTGGCCTCTAAATATTTGTCACTTTGTGTTTCATTCTCTTATTTAGAGAGACAGAATTTAGGAACATGGTCACTGGTAGAGGAAAAACTGAGAAAGCCCTTGAAATTTAATAGGTGTTCTGGCCAGCTCACCCATCCAGGTTATGTCTGCCTCTGTTTGTTGTTTCTTTCAACTCTGTAAGAAAACTGAGAGTAATGCAAACAATTCCTGTTCGTAGAAAAGCAGATTGTTTGGTGGAATGCAGTCGATTATCACTCTGTGGGTACTGATGGACAGGTCTGTCAGTTTTGCACCCATTTGTAAATTCATTTCTACATTCCTTATATGATTATAAATGTGTGGCATTTAGATTCTTTCCTGAACTGTTCTAAAATCTGGTTTCCTCATTAACTAATGAGTTAAATAAAATCTTTGATTCACTTTATATTTGTGTGCCATGATTATATCCTCTTTTAAAAGCTATACTTGAACACTAGCATACACTCTGGAGTCTAGTTCCCTGGATTCAAATCCTGGCTTTACCATTTACTTAGAGGGACTTGATGGTTACCTACCTCCAGTCTACCCAACTATGAGCCTCCATTTCTTCCTCTGGATAATGGAGATAATTATATATAACTAGTAGAGTTGTTGCATGGATTAAATGATATGCTATATATAAAGTACTAGTACATGGTAAACTCTCAAGAGTAGTGTTATTATTCTTATTATTTACCAATATTCATGAAGTAACAACCCTGTGTTTGACAGTAGGCAGGGATCAAAATGGACATGGCTTCTAGACTCATGGATCTTATGGTTGGTAACTACTCTAAGAGTTTTTCCTCTTGCAAATCAATTTGTAATACCATTATAAGAAAAGGAGAGACACAATTCATGTCTCCCCATTTTATGTCTTTCATTCTTGTAAAGAAGTGCTTAGTAGGAGCATTACATTTACAATCTTATTCTTTCCCTTATTAACTTCTTTCCTAGTTAATACCCAATCATGGACTATTTAAGTTCTTATAATTGTAAATTTCATTCTCTCCAAAGTGTTTGATAATAAGGTGGCTATTCTTGAAACCCAAGACTATGTTTTCTTGGGCAAATATAATTGGCTCTTAAAGATCCAGGTCAGGGGATCCTCCAAAACCTTGCGGCTTACTTCAAAGTTTGGTCCAGGCCCAGTAGTATCAGCGTCAGCATTATTCGGGAGCTTGGCAGAATCTCAGGCCCTGGCCCAGACTTACTGAATCAGAATCTGTATTTTAAAGTGAACTGGGTGATTTGAATGCACATGAAAGTTTGAGAAGCACAGCTCTAGAAATCTTTCATGATTGCCTCTCTCCATCTCACCCCAGCTATGTCTAGCTGAATGAGTTGCTTGCTTTGTGCATCAACCACACTGAGCACTGTTGAGTTATTTATTTCCCCTGTTGCAATCTCCCTGAGAGGTTTACCATTTGCAATTAGCACTGCAGCAAACAGCAAATTGCAAGCTCTCAATAAATATTGATTGACTGACTGAACGAATCTGAATTTCCCAACATCAATAGCACTATAGAACCCAATATTGAGCTGGAATTTTCTAAAAGGGCAAACATATTCTCACAAAGCTCCTCAAAGACAGAGAGAGAGAGAAAATTGTCTTATATAGGAGACTGATGAATTCCTCTTTTTGGTGATCCATTAAAGAGGTTGAGCAAAGGGTTACTGTGTGCCAGGAGGCAGCACCGTGCAGTGGTGAACACGCGTTTTGATGTCTCCCAGATCGTAGATCCTGGACCCTGGCTCTATTCCCTACCAGCTTTTGAACTTTGGACTGAAAGTCTCTGAGCCTCAGTTTCCTCAACTGTAAGGTGAAGGATGTAATGAGATTATGTCTTTGCTTGGATTCCCCTAAAAGTAGAGCCTGAGTAAGATTTGGGTGGAGGTCATTTATTTAGGGGATGGATCTCAGGTTCAGGGAATGAGGTAGTGGAAAAAGTGAGCAGAAGAGTAGGAAAAGTCATCCTAAGGGGCTCTGATCTAGATCTCCAGGTAGGACCTCCTGAGAAGTATATAGAGAATGTCTCCCAGATCTGTCTACCAAAAGCATGGGAGGTGGCATCCCCACTGGCTGAGGGGTCTCCAGTATCATTAACTCGTTCACAATGGCTTGAATTCAGTCGAGCACGCCCCCACAGGGCAGAAAGAAGAGAGAAACTATGGTTTGCTTGAGGTTGGACTCTGTCAGTGGAAAATGAGCCTGAGTTTGCACAGAACTGAGCAATATAGCTGAAAATGAAATCAGAGGCCAAAGGGATATGATTCAGAGTATGAGCAGCATCTGTTACAGGTTGTCATGAGGATCCAATTAGATCAAGCTGTACATAGTAAATGATCAAAAAATGCCAGCAGCATACCAGCTCATTCCTGCTTTGGAAAACCTCAATTCCATGCCCTCATTTTTGAAGAGCACAAAAATTTCTGTTGCATCTTTCCTATCTTTGCATTCTTTCTCGTTCCTCTCCTCCTCACTTATATTATTCTCCAGAAGAAGAGTATTTTTTGTTAGGGTAGCAATAAAAAGTAGGCCCGATCAGATTTAGGAGATATGGTCAAATTTAGAGAATAAATGGCTATAGATCCTTTCTTACCTTCCCACCAATCTGTCATTTTTACCAGGGAAACAGTGCTAATATAAAATGGAATGGATACAGAGATACACAGAGGTTCCATAGGTACCTAGTAACAGTGAAACTATAAATGGTTGTTGTTAGGGGCAATGTGTGTTTTCCCAGATTTTGTTCTGTGACTTGAAATCCACCTTGCTATTATAAATGCAACGCTATGATTGCCCTGATTTAGCCTGGAAATTATGACACTCAGGGCCAAATGCATCCAAGCCAAGACCCGATGAGTTAGCTAAATTGTTTCACCTCTTTTATTGTCAGAACTCATTGGCCCTCCTTATATTGTTGTGCTTTCTATAAAATTTTAGGTATATTAACCATAAATCCTAGTGTTGCTTATCTACAAAAATTGAAGCCAAGGATTCATGGAATAACCATTTATCATAGGCTTTGGCTCAGTGACTTGAAACGAAAGTATAAGCAAAACAAAAGCACTGATTGTGTAGAGCTGACCAAAATGCCTGGAGGTTAAGTGAAACTGAATTAAAGAAAAAAGAAGTCATATCTAATCTGTGTAGAACTTCAGCAGAGATGATACGCTTTCCAAAAGGAGCTTCTCATCTATTGAGACTTTGAATTTGGAAAATATACTTTGGGTGATATTTTATCTGTTCCTCAGCTAAATATTAATTTAAAAATCAGAAGAAAATGAAAAAAACGAAACCGTTCTTTATCCTGATAAAGTTACATCAATTTTGAGGATTCTATAAATGCGTTGTTCTAATACTAACATTTGGTGTTAGGAGTGGGTTTGTTAAAATAGTGGGTGAGATATAAGCTTGGCATTGCTGGCAAATTTATCTTGATATAAAAAGAGACTTTTCTCAAGAATAAAGCCAATGCAAGCAAAGCAGAGCCTAGAGACAGATGATTCCTACTGATATTTCTTACTGCATGAGCCAATATAGTCCAGGTTTTGTTTAAGCAGTTTTGAACTTGCAGGCAAAAGTCCTTGTTAATACATTGCCCAACACTTTATCTGCATTTGTTGTCTTGACACCTAAGTCATCTAACTCTGCCTTAAAAGTTAAATCTCTAGGAAAAGGATGTTGAATGTGTCCTTCCATCGTTTTAAAAGATCTGCCCAAAGTTTTAATTTAAGTTCTTTGCTTATATCTTTCATTAATAAATTTAAAAGGACATTGTATATTTCCAATATTAAAAGTAATAGCAACAGGGAAGCGTGTGTGGCTCAGTGGATGGAGCACCCGTTTACCATATGGGAGGCCCGGGTTCGCGTCCCGAGGCCTCCTTGTGAGGGCACGCCGGCCTGAGCGGTGCGGTGGGCTGATGCAGCAACCTCACGGCAGGAAGCGGGTGTGGCGCAATGGATAGAGCACCCGTTTACCATATGAGAGGCCCCGGGTTCGCTTCCCGGCGCCTCCTTGTGAGGGCAGGCCGGCTGG
>JAQZBX010098689.1:0-11550 GCA_029593785.1 Cabassous unicinctus
TCAAACTAACCTGGTATTGAATGTTTGGTCATCCTAAGATGAGGTGTTTGAACATTTAAAGGAACAGAACTGTTCTAAATCTTATTACCTTCCCCTGAAGAGTGGGGTGTATGTCACCATTAGAATGGGGATAGTGATAACCATGCTGCTAAGATGGCTGTCAGAGTTGATCAATATATGTGAAAACCTTAGGATAGCTCCTTCCTGCTAGTACTACTTTTCAAATGTCTCTAATCCATTCTCACCTTTAAGTATCCAATTCCATAGCCCTGTTTTTGTTCCTTCTTATCCCTCTCAAGAACCACAGACTGGAACCCCTCTGGACTGGAACCCCTCTAGACTGAAATCAGAGAACTTTCTATGTTACAAAGTTGATCATCAAATTCCATGGCTGAAAGTCCCAGGTACTCCCTGATGGAGAATGATGCTATCATTCTTTACCTTCGAACAAAAGCTGGACATTCCATAGTCGACCTTCCAGCAATCCTTTTCACTGTCTCCTGCCAGCACACAGGCTCATCTCTAACTTATTGAATTTCACTTTCACCTTCACCAGAACATTAGAGTTCCAGTAATCTGCAACTATATACACTTGCTTCCTTATGGTTGGGGCCTTTCCATTGTTCCACATGGAACTTTTTCACTCATTTTACCATGGAAAGCACAAATCCCCCTTCAGGATACCTTGGCTTTAGCTCCTTTTTGAACATTATTGTTACCTCTACAGGAAGAGGATGGCTTCTACCCTGCACTTAATTTGGATGGTAGGGACAATTATTGTGTGTTGCTTTTACTGAATCCCATAGCTGTCTCCTTGTTAGACTGTGAGCACCTTGAGGGATGTGGCAATATTCTACATACATTGTAACCCTCACTGTTTAGTTGCTGCCATGTTATAACAGTAACTCAATAAATATATACTACATCATTGGTGACAGAATGTGGTTTCACACACATTGCCAAGATGAGAGAAAGAGAAGAAGCAGGAAAATACAAAAATAGTTGAAGAGTGCATGCAGGTGACATGCTGTCCACATTCTGTGATTTGATCTCGTACATAGGTTAAGCCTATAATTCGTAATATTAAATTGAAGAAAATAGGGAAGCAGGTGTGGCTCAATCGATAGAGCCCCCATTTACCATGCGGAAGGCCCCGGGTTTGCTTCCCGGGGTCTCCTTCTGAGAGCAGGCCTGCCTGCACGGCACAGTGGGCTGATGCAGCAGGACCTCACAGCAAGGGGGAGATAAGCAGACACAGAAGAAGCACACAGCGAATGGACACAGTAAAAAACACAAGCAGCAAGGCGGGGATAAATAAATAAATAAATAAATCTTAAAAAATAAAAAATTAAAGAAAATAAGTGGACCATGTTACGAAATATCAGAATGTCATGCACATAGAAAGGGTACATAGAAAATAGTTTCATGGTCTCTTTGTCTGTGTATGTGTGTATGTGTGTTCTGTACTTGCTGACTCCAATGTGAAGTGTGTTTTTACTCAGTGAGAAGATCAAAATTTGGAAACCACTGGAATAAATGTAAGACTAAATTAAAAATAAATACACATTTTATTTCCTAGTAATATACAATCTAGGATTTAACTCCATGATTATACTCATAGTATTTAGTTCATATTAGTGAGACCATACAGTATTTTTCCTTTTGTGTCTGGTTTATTTCACTCAACATAATATTCTGTAACTTCAACTATGTTGTCATATGCATCCTTATATCATTTCTTATTTCAGCTGAATAGAGTTCCATTTTATGTACATACATTTTGTTTATCCATTCATTGGTTGATGGACACCTGAGCTGTTTCCATATTAGCAATC
This sequence comes from Cabassous unicinctus, assembly GCA_029593785.1. Taxonomy (NCBI): domain Eukaryota; kingdom Metazoa; phylum Chordata; class Mammalia; order Cingulata; family Chlamyphoridae; genus Cabassous; species Cabassous unicinctus. Next base: position 1,836 of record JAQZBX010098689.1, read on the forward strand.
CTGAATAATTAATTGTGAATAATGCTGCTATGAACATCAGGGTTAACAACACATATGAGAATGTTCTCTCCTGAACTATGACAAATATATACTACCAATACAGAGTGTTAATAATTGGATGGGTTGGGGGAAAAGACACTAAAGATAAGATATGGGTTATAGTTAGTATTAATAGTTTGATGATATTCTTTAATAGTTTGTAAGAAATGTTTCACAACACTGTATGATGGTGATAGTGGGGTGATATATTGGGAACTTATTTGACGATGTGCATGCTTATTTTGTAAATTCACAACTTTTACTATACACTTATTGTAAACTTATTGTTTACAATTGCTCATGTATGACTAATATACTTCAATAACATTTTATAAAAATGAATAAATAATAAAATAAAAAATACAGACCCCAGTAAGAGGTGAAAAGGTCCAATGAATGGAGAGACAAATGGAAGAGCAAAGTTAAAGAAAGATCAAGTAGCCATTGCTGAGTACACAGATTCTTCCAGGCTCCAGAGCCACAGGTGGATCAGATGTTCTGGCTGCACCTGCCTTGTTCTGGTCTCCATATCACTCCCTGATCTACTCCCTGGCTATTCCTGTGCCTGTTTTGCATTAATTTGATCACATTGTTTTGCTTTGTTTTAAGTCTTAAAATGGATGAAGCAGGTTCCTCACTCACTTTTCTTGTGTGACATTCTTTCCTTTATAATTCTAGGGCTTTGGGTTTTGATCTCTTTTATGGCAAATCCAAGGGCACACTCCTATCCCCTTCTGCTCCTTGTTCAACATGCAAATGCTTCCAGAGCACAATTCTCTCAAATATCCTCCACAAACTTTGACAATCTGTGCTCTTTGTCTGATTTACCTCTGTCCATATGATTCATCCTTGAGGATTTTATATTATATACACAATTATAATAGTACTCTAAACTCAATGGTCAAGAACTAAATTTGCTTTGTTCCTGTATATGTATTCAGGAAGGTGTGGGAATATTTTGAATTGTTTCAAACAACAAATTTAAAAGAAAATGTGAATTTATGAAATAAAAAATGACAAGGAGAGTGAAACAGGTTCTATGTAGTTGTTTCAAAAGAAAAGCATTAGAAAAATTTGAAGGAATATCTAAATCTAAATTCTGAAAATAAGATTGAAAATGACAAAAATTTAATAATATTCAGGTTGATTAATAATTATGATAAAAACCCAGAAATAAAATAATATACAAATACCTTGTTAAAAATGTATACAGGAAGCAGTAACCTAAAGTTATCATTTCATCCCACATAAAGATGTATGAATTCAATTATGCTTGTGTAGGATTAAGGTGTCAGGTGTAGGAACCACAGAGAAAAATATCCTTCCAAATAATGGCAAAGGGTGATAAAACTTTTAGAAACAAATCTAACCACAATACGAAAAGATAGAATAAGGGAAAGAGAGATGTGAAAACAAACTGGCAATATGTATAAAAAGTGATTTGTTAACTCAAATGATGCATACCTTTGTGAAACAGAAAATCAGTGGGAGAAGCACAGTTAATAGATTAGACTACACAAAGTTTAATATTCAAGTATTCTTCCTCACTTCCAACTATACAGATATAAAAGAAATAAATGGTGAAAATTGGTAGAAAATTTGTAGTTCTTTTTTAATAAAAACAAAAACAGGAACAAACAATTTGCAAAGGAGAAAGTGAATGGCTAATAAACTAGCATATATTTAACCTCACCAATAAAGGAATAATTGCCAAGTAAAAGTTTTAGTATATCATATTCCTCCAATTAAAAAGTATCATTTTTCATGTGAATACTTATTGTGAAAATATAGGTATCTTGTACTGATATGACAGCATATTATCTACCTTCAGTGGCCTGGAACTTTTCTTCAATATACAAAGTTTATCAAACATATCTTGACTTGAAAATAAAAAAGAAATGCCCTCAGTTCACTGCACATATCATCACTGTTATTACCCCAATTTTCCTTCCTGCATTAAAAAGCTTCTTGGACAGATCTTCTGCTTCTCTGGACCTACTTTATAACTCAAATTATTTACTCTAACAGGGCTTTCATTCTTATTATTTAATATTTAACAATAACCCTTTTATATCTAAATTCAATGGAGCCTTCTTTTTAAAAGCATAATAAATATAAAATGCATTAACTAATTAAGCAAGCAGGGAAACAAGCAAGGAGATCTCTCAGTCCTGGCTTGGTGAATTAGCACTCAGATGACAAAATTGGCAAAAGAATGTCCAATGGTTTTAGTAGCTATTTTAAATGTAAATGTACTAAACAATTCAGTCAAAATGAAGATATGAGTACAATGGTTTAAAAACATAACCTTAATCTATGTTGTTACAAGGGACTCACTTTACATGCAAAGAAATGGGTAAGTTGACATTGAAATGATGGAAAGCTATATCATGATTACTGTAACCAAAAGTAGGAAACTACACAAATATCAGGTAAAATCTTCAAATCCAAAATTGTTTGAAGGGACAAAGGAGCACAATATGTATTGATGAAATACTCAATTCAACAAGAAGACATAGCAATTATAAATTTATATATAAGCACCAAAACAATGAGTCCCACAATAAGGAAGCAAATATTGACAGATTTGAAAGGAGACATAGATGATTCTGCTAATAGCAAGAGATTTTAAGTCACCATACTAAGTAATTATTAGAACATCTAGAAAGAAGATTTTTTAAAGAAATAGAAGAGCTGAGTGATACTGTAACAAACTAGAACTAACAGACATAAATAGTACAGTTCACCCAATAAAAGCAGAATATTCATTCTTCTCTATTGCCCTTGGTCACTCTCCAAAACAGAACATGTAATAGGTCATGAAACAAGTCTTAATAAATTAAACATCTGACAACTTGTGTTGTGCTAGAAATAAAAAACTGAGGGATAATCAGAAAATGTACTAATATCTGAAAATTCCAAAAAGCACTCTTAAACAACAAATAACATTTATGTAAGAAAATGCACATATATGCATATGTATTTATATATCATTTTACAAATACTGGTATGTACTGTAAAAAATCTTGATTTTTACGAACAATAAAAAAAGAATAAATTATAAAGGTATTTTTAAAAAATATTCAGGTAAATGAACAAAAACAAAACAAAAATGATGCAACAAAAGCAGTGGTGAGTAGCTCTGAAGTCTAACAACAACAACAAAAATCTTAAATATGAGACCTAACCTCTCAACTTGAGGTGCTAGAAATAGAAGAGCAAAGTAAATCCAAAGCAAGCAGCAGGAAGGAAGTAACAAAGATGGTAGTGGGATAAATGAAATATAGACTAAAAACTCAATAGAGAGGATCAGCAAAACTAAAAATTGCTTCATTGTAAAGATCAATAAAACTAACAAAACTTTAGCTAGACTGACAAAGAGAAAGTCCACAAATAGCTAAAATCAGAAAAGAAAGATGGGACATTAACATTGACCCCATTAAAAAAAAGGATTCTGAGGATACTGTAAATGCTGTACCCCCAAAATTAGATAACCTAGATAAAATGGTAAAATATTATTAACCTACAAAATGGGCACTGACTCAAGAAAAATAGATCTCAACAGACAAAAAACAACTAAAGAGATTAAATCAGTTTTCAAAAATAACCCAGCAAAGAAAATAACAGGACCAGATGTGTGCAATGTTAAATTATACCAAACATTCCAAAACACTAATCCTGCTCAAATATCTCAAAAAAAATTGAGTCAGAGGAACACATCCAAATTCATTTTATGAGGTGGGTACCACTCTAATACCAAAGTCAGATAAAGATATCACAATAAAATTATGGATGAATAGCCATTATTTGTAGAGCCCCCAAAATACTCAACAAAATACTAGGAAGAAAATCCACATGCACTTTCAAGATTTATAAACCATGATCAAGTGGTAATTACCCCAGCTGGACAATGGTGGTTCCTCATAAGAAAATATATTACCATACCACAGCATATTAATAAACAAAATTTTAAAAAATGACAAAATCATCTCAATTCATTAATAAAAGTCATTTAGCAAAACAGCAACGTTAACTGATATAAAGAACACTCAGTAAACTAAGAGTAGTTTGAAATTAATTCAATATATTAAAGGTCATAAATGAAAATTCCATAGCTAATATCATATTCAATTGTGAAAACTGAAAGATACCCCTGATCAGGGTCAAGACATAGATGCCCACTGTCACCAATATTTGCCAACACTGTAGTGGAATTTCAAGCCAGAGTAGTTAAGCAAGTGGATAAAGTAAAAGGCATCCAAACTGGAAAGGAAGATGGAATACTGTCCCTGTTTGCAGATGATATGATCTTATAAACAGAAAATTCTGAAAAATCAACAACAGAACAAGAAGCTAATAAACTAATTCATCAAAGTGGCAGAGTACAAGATCAACAAAAATTTCTGATTTTTCTATATATAAGTAATGAACAATTTTAAGAAGCAATCAAGAAAAAATTCCATTCAATAGCAAATGAAAAAAATCAAATATCTATGATTAAATTTAGCCAGGAATTTACAATGATGAAAGTACTCAAAGAAGACATAATTAAATGAAAGACATCCCATGTTAAGATGTCAAATCTATCCAAAGTAATTCATATATTCAACACATTCCAAAACAAATTTCCAGCAGCCATCTTTTCAAAAATGAAAATGCCACTCAGCCAATTTGTATGGATAATTAAAATCTCAATTAACAAAGAATAAAATCTTGAAAAGCAGGATATTGGTGCATTAGCACTTCCCAATTTTAAACTTGTTACATAGCCAAGATATTCAAACCATTAAACACTTGCAGAAGGGCAGACATATAGAACAATGGAATTCAATTGGGAGTTCAAAAATAAATCCTATTCTATGGCCAATTGATATATATATATAGACATATATGTTCATTTAACACAAGATAACTACAATAACAATAAATCCACTTCAGTCAGTGGTTACACTTCCTACTTATTTTACTTCATTTCTCAATCTTGAGGTATTTGGGATTATGTCCACTCTCTTCCAAGGACAATTGACTTTTTTTTGCCATATATACCACATTTACAACTGAAATGTGTTTAGCACTGCTGGGGTGCTGTAATACAAAACACCTGACAGCAGCAAGACCTTCTGGAGAATTGGATGCTGACTGCAGTACAGTCGGTGTTTCCAGTCCTGGGTGCTATGGCCAAACATCCTGATACTTAGATTTGGGAGTCTCAGTCTTAACCACCAACATTCCAGTGCCACAGCCTGCAGATTGCAATTGACAAATAGGTTAAATCCTGAGCCAACTGGGTTTATTCCAGTCATTTCATAAACTATACAATTGTTAGTTCTGCTTTATTGAATTGAACCAGAGGTACCCTTCTGTCACATTAATAGCTCTCTGGGAGCATTAGATATTTTGTGCATGTTTTTTTTTCCATGTGTATTATTTTTCATTTTATACCTTGTATTTAACCAACTGATTTTTAGAAAGGGTGTCAAGTGCAGACAATGGAGCCTCTTCTACCAATGGTTTTGAAAATTGGCCCTACATTTCATAATATACAAAAATTAACTCAAATTGGATCAAGTACCCAGATTGAACCACTAAAATTCTATCTATTAGGGTTGGATAATTTACCCCTAAAAACATATTCTTAATTTAATCCCTTCCTGTGGGTGTGAACCCATTTTAAATATGTTATTATAGTTAAAGTATGGCCAACACAATCATATTTGGCTTTATTCCAATTAATGGAGACCTTTATAAGCAGAATGAATTTCAGATTCAGAGAAAAGGCACAGAAGAAGCTGGAAGTCAATGAGACCTGGAGTAAAAAGGAGAATGGCATTATCTTGTTCATTGCCATGTGACAGAAAATCCAAGGATCACTAGCAACAGTCTTCAGGGAAAAATATTCACTTACTAACACCTCAATTTTGGAATTCTTCCATGTTCAAAATCATAAGCCAATAAATTCCTGTTGTTTAAGCCAACTCATTTTATGGTATTCAATTTAGCAGCAAGGAAACTGAGATAAATTCCTAGAAGGAAATTAAGGAAACTTCTTCAGTATCTTTTCTCAGGCAATGACTTTTTAACATTTACATGAATAGCACAAGAACAAAAGAAAATATATATAGATAAAAATAATGTCATCAAAATTTAAAAAAAATTTTGTATCTAAGTAATTTTTTGTATCTAAGTAATTTATCATGAAAGTAAATGTAAAGCTGCAAAAATGGAGAAAAAACTTGGAAATCCTGTATCAGACAATTGTTTATTATACAGAATATGTAAAGAAAACCTGCAACTTGCCAGCATAAAGACAAAGAGCCCAATTTAAAAACTGGGCAAAATGTGAATAGATTTTTCTCTAAGGAATTTATATAAATGTCCAAAATGCTCATGAAAGGAACATTGCTGCTAGGAAAATGCAAATAAAAAGCACAATGCGATAACATTTTATAACCACTAGAATGCCTACTAGTAAAAGCAGAAAATCACAGGTCTTGGAGATAATGGGAATACTTGTTCATTGTTGGTGGGAATTTAAAATGGTGCTGCTGCTGCTGCTGTGGGAAACAGTTTGGTGGCTTTTCAGATTTAAGAATAGAATTATTGTATCACCTGGGATTCCCACTTCTAGGTATATACACTGAAAGATTGAAATCAGGGCCTCAAATAGATATTTGGACAAGAATGTTCATAGTGGCATTATTCACAATCGCCAAAAGATGGAAGCAACCCCAGTGGCCATCATCATATATATTGATAAACAAAATGTGATATTGTCATACAATGGAATATTATTTAATGCTAAAAAGTAATGAAGTTCTGATATATGTTACAGCATGCAATAACTTGAAGAAATCATGTTGCATGAAAAAAGCCAGATACAAAATGGCAGATATTTCATAATCCAATATGAAATAATTAGAATGAAAATTTATAGAGTCAGAATCTAGAACACACATAACCAGGGCCCGCCAGGTGTAGGGAATGGAGTGTTAATGCACAAATGGTATAGAGTTTCTGTTTGGAGTGATAGAACATTTGAGTAATGGAAGATGGTGATGGTAATGCAACATTGTGGGTATTAACACAATTGAAATTGTATGTTGACAAGTGATTAAAATAGAAAATTTTTGGTTTCATATATTTTACAGAATAAAATTAGAAAAAAAAGAAGTGTGCAACACAAACAGTGAATCCTAAGATATACTATAGATGTCAGTTAACATTATATTCATGATAATATTGTTTCAACAATATTAGCAAAAGCACCATACTCATACACAGTGTTAGTAATGATAAAAACTTTTTGTGTTTAGTTTATGATCTTCATGTAAATAGTTACTAAAAAGAATATTATGATAAATTTAATACTATTCAATAAATGTTTTTGCATTAAGTTAAAAAACTATGCTAAAAATCACCATTCTGATGGCGAAATTTTGCTTCCATATAGTATGTGGAAAACAACAAACAACTTATTTTTAGTTGCATTATTGTAGTGCTAAAACCATCAGAGTGCTGATGATTCAAAGAAACCTAAATTAGCTAAAATACAGACAGAGAGAGCCCTTCTTAGGAGAAAACAATCCCACATTTGCTAAAAATCCCCTGCGATTCACTTATTCATCCCTCCCTCCCTTCCGCCAAACTCTGAGCAACTATTAATCTTTATATGGACATGTGAATATTCTCACTGACCTGATTTTGAGATAATAAGGGTAGGCTAAACATTCACTATATTAGTAAAAATGCATATGTCCCCAGACATATTTTTTCTCCCTAGGTCTGGTTTTTAGAATGCTGGTGATAAACTAACCCTGATTTATTATATGACCATCCTGTATGGGAAAAGACTGTAACTTTGGGTATCTTTGGTCAACCTTAAGAGATATAGGAGGGGGACAGATGTGGCTCGGGTGGTTGGGTGTCTGTCTCCCATATGGGGGCACCTGGGTTTGATCCCCGGGACCTCCCAGTAAAAATTATAAAAAAGAAAAATATAGAAGGCACATGGGCCACCAGGCCTCATGTGTGGGTATGCCACCAGGTCCCACAAATGGGTGAGCCACCAGGCCCCATGTGTGGGTGTGCCACCAGGCCCCATGAGCAGGTGAGCTGTCAGGCCCTGTGCATGGGTCTGCTGTCAGGCCCCATGTGTGGTTGCACCACCAAGCCCCATGTGTGGGTGCACCATCAGGCCCCATGAGCCATGCAGTGAGATGATGATATAACAGGAGAGTGACACAAGGTAGAGCCAAGATGAGATGAACCGAAAAACCAGGAATTAAGGTGGCACAGGCAGTAGAATGACTCTTCCCACACTGGAGATTCTGAGAATTGAATCCCAGTGAAGACAGGAGGTGAAGGCTGAGAAGAGAGGGCAAGAAATGGACACAGAGAGTTGCCCAGTGAATGGACACTGAAACAGCAAAAATGGGGTGGGGGGTATAAAATGGATATAAGTAAATAAATAAATAAATCCCTAAAAAATGTATAGGGGAGGAAGATATGCACTATAGTTACTGGCAATACTTTGACAATGCTCTTTCATGATTTGTTAACAAGTGTTTCACAACAATGCAAGGTGTTTGGGGGATGATATGTGGGAGACCTATATGATTTTATACATGTTTGTTTTGTAAGTTCACAATGTTTACTGAACATTTATTGTTTATGTATGTTCATGTATGAATGACATACTTCAATAAATTGCTTAAAAAAATTTATATGGACATAACTTAGATATATTGTGGATTACATTCCAGGCTATTGCAACAAACCAAGCATTGCAATAGAAAAGTGTAAAAAGAAAAATTTATAAAAAATTCTTTAAGGACAAGATGACATATGAGTATCCTGAAAGAAGGGAAACAGTCATACAAATATCTAGATGAAGTGAGGCTCAGAAAAATGGAATAGAAAAAACAACATTCTGTAATATTGGATTTTGCATCTTCTTATCTCAATGCAAATCACCATTTTATCTTAATAAAAATATAGTAAGAAAGCTATATTGGACATTGTGTTTTGTCTCAATCTATTAATGTTAGTCTTTTTAAGAAGAATATATTCTTCACAATAAGTATAAAATTATAACTTTCTCTAATATAGGAATTTTCTTTTTATTATTATTTCTAATATCTTTCTTGAAATGTATTTTTTTCTTGTGCCTTCTCTATTTTATATAAAAATTTTATCTTTTGCATCACTGTTACAATTTACTCAATTAACAACTACATTAACAATAATCTGCTCTGGCCAGTGGTTATGTCCTACCCCATCCTCCCATTTTTGTTAATTCCTCTGTCTTAGGGTTTGGGGACAATGTCTACTCCGACTGTTTCAGGCTGAGAAAGCACATAGATATTATGGGACATGTTTTGCTTGAAGTTAAAGAAACTCCTTTTATTTTTTTTAGGGTCAGGTTGGCCAGTCCTCATCATTTTGTTAGTTATATAGGGCAGCTCTGAAGGAGTAGACAGAAAGAGTTGACTGCATATCCACTAAGTTCCAGGGCTCAAGTGGAATATGAACAATCCAAAACCTTTCAGTCTCTGAGAACTATAATTAACATGTAAATTGAAAGGTATAGGTTCAGATAGAAGGAGTAGAAGAATCATAATTAGGGAATTATAAATGAGTTATAAGTTACATTTTATAAACTATGTTATATTGGGAA
>JAQZBX010098690.1:0-11552 GCA_029593785.1 Cabassous unicinctus
CGGGGCCTCTCATATGGTAAACGGGTGCTCTATCCATTTCGCCACACCCGCTTCCTGCCATGAGGTTGCTGCATCAGCCCACCGCACCCCTCAGGCCAGGGTGCCCTCACAAGGAGGCCTCGGGACGTGAACCCGGGCCTCCCATATGGTAAACGGGGGCTCTATCCACTGAGCCACACCCGCTTCCCACTTCAGTCACTTTAAACTCTGCACTGACTTCTGGAATAAACAACTAAACAGTATTGGTAACATCTGTCAACTCATCAAGAGCCAAGGAAAACAATGTGAAATCATTTGCCTTGTTTTTTTTAATTATTACTATTAGATAAGTTGTAGGTTTAGAGAAAAATCATGCAGAAAATACAGAGTTCTCATATACCCTCCCCATTATTAACATTTTGCATTAGAGCCTTTCTTTAAAATTGATAAGAGAATATTATTATACTTGTACTATTTAAGATAGTCCATAGTTTACATTCAAATTCACTATTTGTGTTGTACAGTACTGCAGCCGGATTTTGTCTAGGTCCTTGGCTAAACTGCAAGAAATGAATTTCAAGAGCACACAATGTTGATTATGTCAGTAATTTATTAAGGTAGGGAGGGAAGAGAAATGGAAGAAAATGAAAGATCATGGGTCCCAGAGAGAGGAAGGGGCTGAAGGGTGATAAAGTGGGCTGATTTACAGACTACAATTACCCATTATAGATTATAAATGCCCAGGTTTTACTTGTGTGTTGATCCAGGCAGGGGCACAGTGAGAGTGGGGCACAGGAGACAAGAACAGGGGTCAAAAGAGGGGGCCAAAGGCCTTTGTGTTTGCTTTTTGAACCATTAATTATTCCACCCCTTTGCTAATGGCACGGGAGGAATTCCAGCTCTTTGTTGTTTTGATTGATTATCCCACCCATCAATCCCCCAGGAGGGCCCAATGATAAGGCCCCTGGAGAATATTTGGGGCTTCTTCTGGCTTCTGGAGCAAATCTCGTTCGGAATCGGAGAATCTCATGAGGGTCTTCCAGCAGCCATCCTGGGGGTACTGGAGTACACGTGGACTTATTGCCAGGTTCCAGATCTGTCTATTGATTCCCTATCTAGCCTGCTTCAGTCCTGTGGTTGTTATTGTTAATTTTTATTCTACTAACATATATATGACCCCAAATTTCCCCCTTTTAATTGATTATCTTATTGCTCTTGTTGGGGAAATAAAACAATTCTGCCAACAAAAAGTCACCTCCATGCAATAAGGGAGAACACAATTTTTCACTGAGTAAGCACAAGCAGATAGCCTGAAAACGACTACAAAGCTAGGGGTGGAAAATCTCACATTTTATACCAAAGCAGAAGAAAGAACAGTATGTCCTCCAGAAATAAAGGGTTGCACCTTGTGGCATCTCCTGTACATCTCATGAGAGACCCCTGAACTAATTCCAGAAGTATATGCTTATAGATCTAGAGGTCATTTGGCCCACAGCCTTGGAGATATCTCCAATTGTAAAAACCAGAGATGGGGCTTAATCCCTAAAAAGATTTATCCTTATTCCAAAGGTTACAGTAGGGACTCAGATTCACTACGTCTACAAGAAAATACTCTAAGAAAGCGGGAGAGGGGAAATGGCTTCTAAGCCTTTTATTTTATTTTATTTTATTTTATTTTATTTTATTTTTATTTTTTAAGATTTATTTTATTTATTCATTTCTCCCCACCCTCTCATTGTTTGCATTTGCTGTGTCTGTTTTTTGTGTGCTGGTCTTCTTTTTTTTTTTAGAAGGCACTGGTGAGGCAGGTTAGTACAGGGTAATGGAGGAGAAGACGACTCACAACATGGCTGACAGACAACATGGCCGGCAGACCACATGGCCAGCAAATAACATGGCTGCAAGACCTCACTGGGACCTTGAGTTCAACCTTGAGGTCCCAGTTTCTGTTTCCGGGATCTCCCCTTGGCCCCAGATATTCCACAAAGGCCTCACCATTGGCCCCCACCATAGGTGGGGTAAGCAATAACCACTGGGGCCCTTCCCCTTATCATTAGCAAGGTGGTGGAATAATTAACAGTTTAAAAGGTAATCACAGGGAAGCAGATGTGGCTCAAGTGGTTGGGCTCCTGTTTACCATATGGGAGGCCCCAGGTTCGATTCCCAGGGGCCTCCTGGTGAAGGCAAGCCAGCCTGTGCAACACTGTGAGCTGGTGACGCAACAAAGGGAGACAAGCAGACACAGAAAAATGCACAGCACATGGACACAGCAAGCACAAGCAGCAAGGGGGGGATAAATAAATAAATAAAATAAATCTTGAAAAAAATAAATAAAATAAAAGGTAATCACATGAGACAGAGCCTGCTCTCTCTGCCTAGAGGGGCCTGTACCAAATCATTGTGTGTATTTCCGTCTTTCTCTCCCATTTCCCAGTAAGCTCTGTTCTTTCCCCCATTTCCCAAATAAATTCCTTTTACTGGCCTAACTAAACTGGCGTGTTCATAAAATCTTTTATGCATCATAGCCAAGAACCTAGACGAATCAAATGCTTCTCTTCATTTGGCGAACCAGCCAGGAGAAACATAAGTAAGTGGTCCTCCCAGACGCCATCGGAAACTGGTGAATTTTAAGGCCTGTCTGTACCCTCTTTTGGTTCTGCCATTTTAAAGGGCATTCATGGATAGGGGGTTCCTGGATAAGCTCCCAAAGGACATAAACTCGGTCTACCCAAATTCCCGGCTCCCTTTCTGGAGGTGGTAGGGGCTAATCCCCATGTTGCGTAGATCCAAGGACGTTCTGGGTGGTAGGTGAAACTGCCCTTGAGACCTGACTGGGCACATGGCCTAAGTCAAGCAGATGTCCGCAGGAAGTTTACCAGACCCTTTCTAAATTCAGAATGGCTATCACCCATTGTACTGTTTCCTTATATCGCTAGTTAACGACTTTTAATTAAAGATGCCTTTGATCTTCTGACTACTACAAGTCCTCATTCTAGGTCTGAGATGCTTTAGAATGCCTTAGAAACTTAAAATGCATTTGTTAGAGCGAGGCCTAAGCCCCACCCTCACAGTGCCCTGAGCCCTTGCTCCTTCTCCACCCTGGAGAGGTCTGGAGCTTGTCTGGGGTGGGCAGATGGTCCCTGAGGGTGTTTGTGGGCAAATCACAGGACAATTAGTCTCTAGTATTTTAATGGGCCTTTACTGTCAGGTTGAACTGGGAACTCGGCCCCTGGAAGCCTATATGGGGTGAGCTCACTCATAGCCAACTCCTAAAACCGCTGCAAAAGTAGGCAAAAGAGTTTAAAGGTGCTTATCCTGCCCCTTTCCTAGCAAAAACAGCCTGGCTTGGGTGTTTCGGTCTGGGAACCAGACCAAGATGCCCCCAAGTCCTCTAAGGCTCTGGGGACACCCAGAGACAAAGCTCCCAATCCCCAAAATGTGGGACAGTGAGCAGGACTCCCAATTTCCAGGACGCTGGCTTGGCGAGCAACCCCATTCCGTCAGAACAGTGGTGGGACGCCATCCAATCTGACGAAGGAATTTTCCTCCCCTAGGATAATAGGCAGCTCTTAAACTGGGACAACCTGCCTAATCTAATCTCTTCCTGCCACACCACGTGGCCACAGTATGGCCGAGAATGGGCTCTGGATGGGACCCTGAATTCCAGTTAAACCTGTGTAAGAGGAGAGAGGGCAGACAGATCTGAGGGCCAGAGACCGCAACCACGTGGTCATGTCTCCTTAGAACAGGAGTTCTTAACAAGGGTTCTGTGGAACAAAAAAATGGTTGATAACCCCTGTCTTAAAGGGATGAGGAAATGCACTCTAATTACTAAATCTCTCCCCTGTAGACTAAGGAACCTCCTCATGTGCCATCAGTTACGATTAAACAATTCCTGGTTTTCCTAGCTCCCTGACTATTTCCTTGTAACACTCCAATCCTTCCAGCAAAAAAGGCTTGCAAGGTTTTACCCCTTGTGGGAGTGACTAATGGAATGCAGCCCCAATTCGTGTCTCATTGGGGGCAGGGCTTCTTTAGATCCCTTAGCTCCGTATCTAGCAGCTGCTCAGGGATTTTCTTGAAGGAACGAAGCTGGAGGGTCCTGCACGAAGTTTCTGCCATGGACAGACACTAGGAGCTTTGAGTCCAGGTGATTCTAAAGTCAAGTCTTTACCTAAGCTAAACTGTGTAAAATTCTCTCTTCTGTTCTAACCTGTGCTTGCTTTAACTTTGTTAGTCTGCTCGTGCCTAGAAACTGATAAATCAGATCTGGGATTCGCCTGTTACAAAGTGGATAACAGCCAAAGGTAACCTAAAAAAAAAAATGAGTCTTTAAATATCAATACTATCTTGCAATTAAAATTGATATATAAAGAAATCACAAATGGAATTAATTCAACTGAGGAAAAAGAAAAACTTAGCAAGGTTGTTACTAATAAAATTATTCTAGTTGCTTAATGAATGGAAGTGCTCAAATTGTTTTGAAGTGAAAGCTTACTAGAAACTAAAAGTTAAGATAATTATATAGACACCTTTATATTATAAAACAGCAGAACAGTAACTGAAATTATTATAACTGGGTGGATGTAGCCTAGACTTCAGCTATTGTAATGATAATCTTAAACTAAACTTACCTTTGATTATGGTTATTTTGCAACTAACTTCACCTAGCCCATCAACTTCAGCTATTGTGGTGGTAATTATAAACTGAGTTTGCCTCTGTTTATGGTTACTTCAAGTCTAACCTCACCTCTTGCCTTTGCTTACAGTTATTTCATGACAGCTTCTGCCCCCTACAGCTCAGGGGCAAGCAAACTTGAGACACCCCTGTCTCCTGTCCTTGAGCTGGTATTGTAACACTCTAATCCTTCCAGCAAAAAAGGCTTGCAAGGTTTTACCCCTTGTGGGAGTGACTAATGGAATGCAGCTCCAATTCGTGTCTCATTGGGGGCTCCAAGTGTGGACTAAATTGCTGCCTGGTGGAATTCTCGACCCTCGGGGTTGAACGTCCACTCTCAGTCCAGCAGCCACTTAGCTACTGTTTTCTCCGAGGACTGGGAAGTGAGGGAGGCTTCCTGCCTTGACTGTCAGGGGTCCTAAAAGCTGCAATTCATGAGAGAAACCAGTTTCCCTGAGGCTTCGATAGCCTCAGTGAGTATACATAAAATTAGTCTTGCTCATCCAAGGTCTGCTAAAGTCAAAGTGGAAAATAAGCAAAGTTCTGAAGCAAAATAAAATTGTACTATAGGATTGGGGACATTTTGGTTATAAGCCAATAATTAAGGAATGAAATTCTTGTGCAAAATTGCATGGTCACAGTGCAAATTAGAGTAATTTTTAAAAAGCCTTCAAAGAAATCTTTTAAATGTTATCTTACAATTAAACTTATTTTGTAAAAGAATGAAAGTTTTTAAAGTAACTTTAGTATGTTGTGTATCAAACTATTTGTGTCTGCCTATTTGCTCAGTGATTATCTTCATACATTGGAATGGTAGTATCAAATTAACAAGTAAAAATTCTTTATTAGGAAGTACCAACTCTATTCAAATTGTTAAAAATTAAATATGCAGTTATATATGTGAGGAATATTCCTAGAGCCCAAATTAGGCTAAGCAGGATGGAAAGGTCATATAGAAATCTAAATACAGGAACTATTGAGAAAGGGAAAAAGATTTTCCTGAGCTCTTTGACCTGTCCAGCCCCCAGGGCCTTCTCTTTGCGGGAGCTCTGAGGGAGGGGTTAGGTGTAACAGATTAAAACTCTTCTAGGCAGGGGGAATTAAGAATCATATTTCGTCCAATTATTCCCAAATTTAAACCTTTTAACAGCCTTAAAATAAGGGTAGTTAATAGTTCTATTATTACCAAATTTCAATAAGTAAAGGAAAAGTCCTTGAAAGTTATAAAAAGATCTTTTCTAATTTATAATTAAAACAAATTAAACAATTGTAATATATTCGAGAACCTAGCAGTCAGTACACTTTTAAGCTTATTCAGTTTTAGAATTTTATTTTTAAAAAAAGTTAGCCTCCTGTAAAGGAAGGAAAAAGAACATTCCTTGCGTAAACTGTAATGGTTTCCATTTATTTAGCTTGGGTGTTATCTCTTTGGTTTATAGAATACCAAGTAAATAAATTAACATTATATGTACTAAATTTTTTAAATGATGAAAGCTGTAAGTTCATGATTAATGAAATTAAGCTAAAGAAGAAAATGTAAATCTGCCCTCTCTTAAATGGATAAAGTAAATTTTATTGGTTGCTAACGCTAATTTAATAAGCTTATCTTAAGGTAAAGTGACCAGTCTATGTGGTTTTGGTTAATTATAAGGAGTTATCTTCTAAACTGATGCATTTAAATGACTAATTCCAAGCAGCCACTATTAATTAGAAACCTAAACTGATATTAATAGCAAAAAGTAACTTCATAACGGGAAAACCTGTCAGAGGCCACCTCAATCTGCATGTTAAAGTGGTGGTAAGAAAAGATAATCTTAATTCCATTGGGAATCTTCAGTTTTCATAAAACAACTGAGAAAGTAAGTTTTCCTGTGCTGCTAAAATAAAATGCCTATGTAAATAATGTCATCACGGTAAAAGTGTAGAAGTGAACAGCAAAGTACTAACAAGTTACATAGCATTGGAAGTGTTTAGAAAGTGTATAAAAATCGAAAGAAACTTCGGCATCGTCAAACTCTTGTACATTCAAACTAGGCCTTCAATACACTGCAGGGTGCCTCTCCATTGGAGTTACTGGCTAGGTTAGTCACTGACCCCTAAAACAATAAAGGTATTTACTACATCTCTGGCTGTGCTCCTGAAGTGGATGGAGAGTACATTGCAGTTTCAAACTCCTGCAGCAGCCAACGATGGCTCCACATGGCCAGACGTTCAATGGACATTGCCTCCAAACGGGTACTGTTTCATAGTGCCGAAGGGTGCTATGCACCGGGCCGGTGGAATACTGGAGCCTACTTTCATAACTTCTCTCTAGGGTTAACGGTCCTGCAGCATGCTGGCTGTGTGAAGGACATACCAAGTGGAGCAATGATCACCAGAGTGATGGAAGTAGAACTTAGAAACAATTGGCATTATGGCCTGCTCCCAAGGATAGATAACATGTAAGATATTGCAAACCTGGAGATTGGATCTATTGATTGCAGCTCAAAGAGAAACTTATGATGCATTGGGTATTGCATTAATTAGTATTAAGTACTGTACCTATATTTCCTACTCTAGATATATGCCTGATGATTACATAGTATTTTTTCTATTCTAGATCATATGCAGAGGGACATTGAACATGTCAAAAGTCCTGGTAAACTTCATTTTCTAAGCAGTAAATAAACATGCCTGTAATATAAAGGAATAGCCACATGGCCTGAGAGCAGTGGGGGCAACAGCGCTTTTAATTTAAAAAGGTCACCAAATTAACTTGGGGGTGACCTCTCACAGTGTTCATCCCACACCAGGTGAATGACAAGCTTAACCCAGGTCTCACTCCTAGCCCTTATTCCAGAACCTGTCCTACTCATACCCTGGGGAGGACTGGCAGACCCACATGCCATCCTGCCAGGGCTAAGCATTTCCCACCAGAAATGGAAACAGCAAACGAGGTGGCTAGGACCTACTTCAGCTTAGCCCCTTTAAGGTGGTCCATGGACAACCTTTCCTCACCCAGGACCTGAAACACCCAGGTCCTGATCAAAACCTGGCAGGAGAACAGACCTCACTCTCCTTTAGAGCCAAAATGAAAGGGACCTTATTCTGTGGTTCTGATCACTCCTGCAGCAGTTAAAGTTAAAGGAATTGCCAGCTGGGTGCACTTAGCCCAAGTGAAGCCAAAGCCAGCTGCCCAAGGAAGTACCAACTCACCAAAAGCACCTGATGGGAGCACATATGTGTGCCAGTCATTGGATGGCCTGAAACACCTCTTCAAGAGACAAAGCTAAATGGTGTCTGTGTCAAAGCCAGTTGTTCCCTCTAACTCTAGCCCAAACACCTATTGCTAGGGGGAAGGCAAGCCAGGCATCCCTTAAGAAACCTTGTCTTTTCATTCCTGTATTTTCTCCCTATACAATAAAAGGGCAATGCCTCTTCTCATCCTGCTCTTAGCTAGCTGTCTTAAGCATAACCACCACCAAAGAAAACTGGGATTGGCAATTTATACCAAATCCCGTTATCTATTCTAACTAACAGCATAGAAGAAACTAGCAGTGCCTTAGAAGTCCTAAAACAGCAAACAAACTCTCTTGCTGCTGTAGTACTGCAAAATCACAAAGCATACTAACAGCAGCACGGGGGTGGTGGTGGTGGAGGGGGACATGCCTATTTCTCAAGAAAAATGCTGTTTCTATATAAATCGCTCTGGAATTGTCCTAAACAGCATTCAAAACCTGCAAGATGACGCCCACCAACTTCAGGGAAATGCAGCCTCTGAAGGCAGCTGGCCTTTCTCACTCTTGTGGCCCAGTATGTCATAGCTAACCCCCCTTTTAGGACCCACTTACCACCATCTTCTTTATCCTTTTAGTGAATCTAAAGTGAATTTTTAGAATCTTCAAAATTCTAAGTTAATTTCTTCCAGAATCAATGCCTTCCAAAACAAGATATTAGTCACACAGGCATTTCAGCCAGTCCCAACAACAGTGTCAGACACATCTTCTTTCAACCTCAATAGAATAGCCAGAGAGGTTTACACCCTGTCAGGCAGGGACTACTGCCCTAACCAGCAGGAAGTAACTACAGAAGAATGACCATCACCCCTCAGCACCCCCTTAAGAATAAGGGAGTGAACTCTCTGAGGGGGGAGTTGAGGCAGGTTAGTACAGGAGAAGACAACCCACAACATGGCTTACAGACAACATGGCCGGCAGACCACATGGCCAGCAGACAATATGGCTGCAAGACCTCGCTGGAACCTTGAATTTAACCTTGGGGTTCCAGTTTCTGTTTCTGGGACCGCCCCTTGGCCCCAGATATTCTACAAAGGCCTCACCATTGGCCCCCACCATAGGTGGGGTAACCAATAACTGCTGGGGCCCATCCCCTTATCATTAGCAAGGGGGTGGAATAATTAACAGTTTAAAAGGTAATCAGGGAAGCAGATGTGGCTCAAGTGATTGGGCTTCTGTATACCATATGGGAGGACCCAGGTTCGATCCCCTGGGCCTCCTGGTAAAAGGCATGCAGGTGAGCCAGGCCCGTGCAGTGAACCACGCAGCAAGATGATGACACAACAAAAAGAGACACAGGGGAGAGTCAACGCAAGAAGGGTCAGAAACCAGGAGCTGAGGTGGCACAAGTGACAGGGTGCCTCTCTCCCACATCGTAGGTCCTTAGGATCAAATCCTGGTAAAACCTGGAGGAGAAAAATGAGAAGAGAAGGCAAGAAACAGACACAGAAGATCACCCAACGAATGGGCACAGACAGCAAGTGGGGGGTGCGGGGAGAAAAAAAAAGGTAATCACACGAGGCAGAACCCGCTCTCTCTGCCTAGAGGAGCCTGCACCAAATCTTGGTGTGTATTTCCATCTTTCTTCCCCACTTCTCAGCAGGCTCTGTTCTTTCCCCCATTTCTCAAATAAATTCTTTTTACAGGCCTAACTAAACTGGTGTGTTCATAAATTCTTTTATGCATCATAGCCAAGAACCTGGAGGAATCAAACGTTTCTCCGTCTTCACCAGGAACCCAACTTGGGACTGCCCATGTGGGAGGGAGGTGCCTAATCACTTGAGCCACCTCCACTCCCTGCTTTGTTGTGTCTCTCATTATGTTTCCTCTGTGTGTGTCTTGTGTCATCTTGTTACGTCAGCTCACCATGCCAGCTGTCGCATCAGCTTGCTGTCTTGCTCATCTTCTTTAGGAGGCACCGGGAACTGAACCCAGACCTCCTGTGTGGTAGGCAGGAGCTCAATCACTTGAGCCACATCCGCTTTCCTTCTATGCCTTTTATAAATCATTTTCATTTATCCTTAAACTCCCAATGTCCTTAACTCTCCAAACAGCTGTTCTCATTAAAAGGCTAACAGTTTTAAACTTTTAAGTTTATTTTTCTGGACATATTTTATCAGCTGCTGCAACCAAATATTTCTTCACGGCTAGAAATATCAGGGAACACTGAGGTGTGATTCTTTAATTGCCCAAACCATTCTAGGTCTTAATCTAGTGTTCCCTAGGACCTGGAGGCAAATGACAAAGGGTGTGCCTGCACTCTGCAGCCTGGGCCCAACAGACTAGTGGCCTGTTAATTCAAATCAGGGAAGGGGCAGCAAGGCAGGGTGTCAGGTGTTTTCATGCCTTTTATAGCCCTTCCTGAAGCAAAAATTGAGGCTTCCTTACTGATGTACACTTATTTGAGGCACTATTCTTTAACAAAGAGATAAAAAAAAAAACAAAAACCCAATAGTTTCTCAGAACAAAGAACTTTCAAAAAGTAATTTATAAATATTAAATGTTCTTTTTCCTTGTTGTAATATGTAGCCTATCTTCTGGGAAAGGAAGCACACAGATATTAAAGTATCTTGTTTAAAATCAGTACATAATATTCCCAATGGTCTGTTAATTTCTTTTCCTTCCCCAAAGAGGACACATTCTTTCAGGATTGGGTCCAGAGGGCCTAGGGATCCATAAAGAGGTTTTCTTAAGGGTTTTGACTCCTAGAACAAAGAGCCTTTGGATATGTAAATTTAAGTTCCTCAAGGAAATGGGTGTGGAAAAAGTTGTTTAGCAAGATAAAGCTATGGCAATAGAAAGATGTGGGAGGGAGTCATGAGAGAGAAGGTCAAAAATATATTGTGGGGGAGCCGATTGTGGCTCAGTGGTTGAGTGCCGGCTTCCCACATACAAGGTCCTGGGTTCAATCCTAAACCCCGGTACCTTAAAAAAAAAAAAATTAATTAATTAAAAAAAATATATATATATATATTTTTTTATGTATATGTATATATATAAATATATATGTATATATATATATACTGCATGTTTAGAAATGATGAAAACACATTATAGTGTTTGTAATTATCAGGGCTAATATATGGGTGTAGGAACCCAGGTCACCCCCACCCCCAAGTCCTTAGCACATAGCTGCCTTCTAAAGGTTAACAACCCTGCCCAGAGGGGAGAGAATGTATAGATGGTAAGGTAAACTATAATCTTCCCAAAGCGGTAAACATCCTTGGTAAACGTCCCTCCTAGGAACATAGTGAAAATATCACCACACCCCATGTGTACACTTCATGTGACCTTAGTGGAAACTCTGTTCTCATACCCTATGGAACATCCTTGTTCTGAAACACCTTATATCACCCCTTATTTTCCAGTCTCTTTGTGGAGTGCTATCTTCTTTCTCCAAACCACCGCCATGGGAGAGCCTCTCCTGTCCGTAAGTCCCCATAAAGCTTATGCCTAAGTGCCAGGTCTGTTTTTGGCTGCACCAACTTGTGCCCTTCAGGAGTTGGGTTGGAACAATGGGCATGACAATGGTTGAAAGGGAAAGTTTAAGGTCTTGTATTTCACTAGAAGGAAAGCTAAAAGATGAAATGTGGGACTATCTGTACAGCAGAGACTCTCTT
>JAQZBX010098691.1:0-11552 GCA_029593785.1 Cabassous unicinctus
AATTTTGCTATGATCCAAAGAGAGTCCCAGGGAAATTGACTCAAGTGTTCATTTTTAAGGAAAAGGCAGGTGAAGAAGGGTAACTGTGTTAAACAATGTCATAAAGCCAGTAAATGTCAGAGCTGGGAGGTAAACATGGGCCTTTTGTTTCTCTCCCCATCATCATGCTATGGTCTTGGATTTGAGAAGAGAGGATGGGAAGGAAGAGGAAGCACTATGATATCCTGTGGTCATCGAAAAAAATTGGATGCTTAATTCTACTGAAATATGGGATTACTCACAAACTTCCACGAGCTCCAAGGGTTTATCAGATTCATAATTATACTCCTGCCCAGAACCAACCACAACTCAGGGGAGTTTTTAACATCCAATAAACCTCTCTCCCTTGCATCTATCTGAGCGAGGAGAAGCTAATTTCATGAAGACCCACAGCAATATGAACACATGCAGAGAAGGGTTGTGGTATTCAGTTCCTTTAACTTTCAGCCATTACGATCTGTCCTTTGGTAGTTTTCAGTGTGGATTTGCCATTATGGGCAATTATGTTTCTTACATGGTAAGGAAGAGCCAGCCGAACAGCATGCTATGTGTATTTATAGACCACAGAAGGAAAATCATTCTTGAGGAGAGGAAAAAAACCCTCCCTGTCATAAATATGAAAGTATCTCAGCCAGTAAGCCTTAACTTAAAATGGTGTGTTTTTCCCCCTACCTCATATTTTAACAAAAAGTTGGGAAAGCAATAGTTAGGCAGTTTTATGTCAGATGAATAGTATAACTCTGGCTCATTATTGAAAGCATTCACTAAAGATTAAAACCATAAGACCCTTTATAGAACTTTTAACTGGTCCCTGGATCTTAGCATTCAATTATCATTTTTGAAATCTGAAATCAACATATTTTATGTCTAAATTGAGAGTACATTTGAAAATCAAAATTCAAAGGCATGCCTTCCAGTGAGCTGACTGATGGGGAAAGGTTGTGATTATGCCTAATTTTCACCCTCTACATCACGATCTCATTGATTATGTTTCTCAGCTTGCTAAGGGTTCTGTGAGGTGATTTTCAAGATGAATATTGCTATTTGCAGGATTTCCTGAATAAGAATATTTCTGGAGTAAATTGCACAAACCAAGCAATGTGCAGTCAATTTTCACTCCAGCATAAACAATGTATTAGAACAGAGCCCTTAAGGCTTTTTTTATTTGGGTTTCATTACACAGCTAGCTGCATTTCATCAATAAGCATGAAGTGCCAAGCCGGCAAAACTGACGCTCACAGAGGGTATTACATATTTTCCTAACAGGTGCTCAGAGATCGACTAGAGAAAACAAATGATCTGGATGGCAAGGTCCTAGGCCCTTTGTTTCAGAGGTAGCCATGGCCACCGTGGCTAGACAAAGACAGTTTCTTTCAACTTGGAAGGAGGAAGGGGCCTGGCCGTCTGTACATCTGCTTTCTTTGCACTCATTCACCCCTAAGAATTTTTGAAGGTAGCTTCTTTCTCTGAGTTAAAAAGGAGGGCATGCCCTCAAAACTGTTTAACAACTTTATGTTTGGTTTTCAGGAGATGAAAGTTAAGCAGAGAAAAGTTCATTTTCCCATCGTACTCTGAAAACAAAATCTCTTTAGGCAGAGGGCTACAGCAGTACTAAAATCATATATCTTATAACTCAAGAACTCTGCACAATTTTAATAAATCATTTATTAGACAGTAAACAGAGATGGAAGGTGGACAAAGAGGGATAAAGAACAGGTAAGTTAGTAAATTATTCACACAGGTCACTATAACCTGATTGCAAACTAGGGGGCTCAGAATTATGAGGAGAAACTCTTATGTCATCATATATCTGATTTTATGTCTTTTTTTTTTTTTTTTGCCTTGGCTACAGCCATGAGCAGAAGAAAAAGACTAAAAGAGTATTTTTGAAATCTGCACTCCAGAGATGAAAAACTCAGAATATGCACAGAGGATGGAAGCCAAGGAGTTTTTCTGCCAGGGATAAAGCAGCTACCTCTCCCCTCAGTGATTTAGACCAAGCTGCAGGAGGCAAATATCATGACTCTCTGAAACGACACAGCAGTGGGAGCCTAGACTTGTAGCTTTGATAAAGGAAAGTGATTAACACAGCTGAGTGTGGCTTTCACTCTAACCAGCAGGGACCTGTTTGGCAGGCACCTACGGGGCCATGGACATACTAAGACCTAATGCTGGTTTTCAATATTGGAGAATCATTCTGGGGGGCACTGTCTTGTTGATTTGGTTGAATCAACAACATCCGTTTGTGCAGGGAACTCGACTATCTTTTCTCTTAAATATATCCCATGTATAGAGATGGGTCGACTTTAATATATTCTTTCATTATTTTGACAGAGGCACAATTTAATCACACACTATATTTCAGAAGCAGAAGAATGTGCTTTTACTTGTGAGTTCCAAAAAGCTGTTTTCTGCTTGGTAGGGAAGGGTTTAGGGCCTGTCCTCTGTGCAATACTACCTCAAGGAATTTTTAAGAGTACATCCGATCTCCAAGATACTTGAGGATCTGGCTAAGGTTATTTTGTACTGGACCAAGCAACTGTACTTCATCGGTGAGAGTGCTTACTGAGCAATGACGGATCAGTATTGATGAGATGCCGTTGCACTGGAGAATAGGAGCAGGTCACACACCTCGGAGGGTGATTATGTACAGCAGTAGTTAGGCGGAACGCTGAAGGGATCCCGGAACTGATGGCTTCCCTGAGTTCACGTGCTTTGCCAGTCTTGTCCCTGGTGACCACTCATGAGCCAAGCGTGGAGTGACTGGAGCCTCAGAAGCCATGCGTGGGCGTCGAGACCTCTACTGTGCCATGACTGCATGCTGTGTGGTTACCTGTCCTGGATCCTTTCTTAAAGTTAAGGAAACTGGTGCTGGGTGAAGCCTATTGTGGCTCATGAGTTTGATGGTCTATCGGAACTCAAGACCACACTTCTGGTAGAGCTGCCTGGGATTTGCACTGGTGAAATGATGTCTGCCTGCGACTTTTACAATACCATCTGTTCTTGGGGGTTACTATCAGAATGATAGATATACTGTCAGGAAGAAGTAATGTAAAAGTAATGGAGTACACTTTATAAATATAACTCATTTTAGTTGTAGCAAACCTCTTTCTCCCACTTTCCTTATCCTCACTCCGGCCTACCTCTCCCAAACTTTCACTCTCTTTCCTCTGGCAGATTCTTACCCTTCCTTCTATCCCTTTCCTCTATTCTAGCAAATCAGCAACTACATGGACATTAAAATGTTGGTTTTTTTATAATCCTAGAAATTAAGTAAATTTAACAACCTCGGTCAGGTCAAGTCAAAGGAAAACTTTAGTCCCAGTTGTTACTTATTAAGTCTAAAATTGCCCATCATTACATTCACTAATAGCTTGTGCTTTCAATTAAATTGGTTTGATTGGCTACTTAATATTTTTGAGCACTAAGGAAATAGAGAACAGGGCAGCATGTTGGGAGAAGTCCTTGAGATTGGCTCCTGGGAAGGGCCTAAAGATAGGCACAATGAATGTGTAGGGGCACGGAAAGGACAGACGGTGGCACTCACTTGGCTGGTTTGTCAAGGCTTACCTGGTCCATGCTCATCACCAGTCTGAGTGTCTTGTCACGATCCTTGCTCATTGGTTCAAAAAT
Source organism: Cabassous unicinctus (assembly GCA_029593785.1). Classification (NCBI taxonomy): domain Eukaryota; kingdom Metazoa; phylum Chordata; class Mammalia; order Cingulata; family Chlamyphoridae; genus Cabassous; species Cabassous unicinctus. The sequence continues at coordinate 3,673 of JAQZBX010098691.1, forward strand.
ATATATACCATATACTGGGCCCTGGGCTGGGGGGTTGGAGAGTGGTAAGCAAGTGGGGGAGGGGAGATAAGATGCTTTCAAAGAATGAAAAGATGCTTTCAAAGAACAGTGTATAGTGGTACTCAGGTGTGTAAATTGAAGTACATATCAACATGACAAAGGTTATAAGGAGATGGATACAGAGGTTTATAAGAAAAAGAGGGATTTTAACTTTACTAGGGGTGTGGAAGAAGGCTTTGAAGAGGCAATGGCATTGAATTCGGTCTTGAAGGATGGAGAAAAATGCACCACACCAAAAAGAAGAAAGAAGCCATTTAAAGAAGAGGGACAATCTAGAAGACAGGCATGGCATGAAATCACATGGATTTGATGATACCACATAATTTGGCATGGCTGGAATATTAGAAGATGGAAAGGTAAACTGTAGCTGGTCCGAGAAGGGCTTTCACATGTCTACTAAAGGACCTAGACTTTATTTTGTAGGTACCTAATCTCCTAAACGACTTCAATTTTAGATAAGGCACCTGCAAATATGCATTAAATGCCATCAAAGAAGGGATGGGAAATGGATTATAGCAACAAATATGATGAAGGTATTCTAGTGATATGAGCTTAATGAAAATGTTCTTGCTAGTAAAAGCTGGGAAAGAAATAGAAAATGCTAGCCAAACAATCATAATCATAATTATCATAACAACAACTATAATGATGGTAATAATAAGGATAATGCATGAGTAACTTGGCTTAGTGATCTTGGCATTATTTTAGAAAACAATATTTAAAGCAAAAAGTCCCTACCTTAATGTCGAATGGTCCTGTTTGACTTGGTTGATTGTAAATTTCCAACTGATTCCTAAGAGGAGACAGCCATAGAAGCAGATGATTTAACTGCTCTTCAAACTGCCCAAGGTCTTTTATGTGAGCCTCAATCTCTTTTTGCTTCTCAGGTAAATCTCTAGAAACCTGAAAGAAAAATCAAATTAAAGAAGCATTTCCAAAAAATATTTGTTAAAAAGGTTTCTAACATGTTATAGATATTTACTGATTTTGGTATTTTAACAGCATGATAGTGATTATTTATATATGTTATAAGTTATCATTTAATTCATGTATTAAACATCATTCATTAATCCCCTTTCTAAAATTTCTGAGCTTCCAAGACACTAACACTTTTTGGAAACTGAAAACCCACACCCACACACATGTACACCCAACTAATACAAACAAATCATTACATTTTTCATTTATTGACTCACTTGCTAAACATAATGGTGTGTTGTGTATTATATGCCAGACATTCTGCCTCTGTGGTTATAAAAATGAATAAGCTAAACTATTCAGCATTAGTTCCAAATATATAGCACAGATCTCCTAAATCTCCAATGAGTGATAGTTATATTCAAAGAACATCATAAAATTGAAAACAAACTATAATTTATATGTGTATAGCAGCCATTTTCTTCCATTATACTTGCTTCTAACTTTTCTGTGAAGCCTAAACAAGGAAAATTGATGAGGTAAGCATTTTTGTGAGCTATAGTTTGTGAGCACTACTATGACTGAGTAAAACAGAAGCAGATGATTGGGATGGAAAGTAGGAAAAAACGTTTTTATTAGAGTATACTATAACAATGATTACAGGTTATTTTTATTAAGGCCTTAGTATACGCCAAGTTTTGTGTTTGGAAGTTTCATATTTATTTCCTTCTTTTATCCACCTAACAAGACTTTGATATAGGTACTGTGACAGTTTGACGTTGGATGGACCCCAGAAAATCATGTTCTTAAAGCTAATCCATTCCTATGGGTGTAAACCTATTGTAAGTAGGGCCTTTTGATTAGGTTGTGCCAGTAAAGGGCGGCCCAGGGTGGGTCTTAATGTTCTTACAGGATTCCTTTAAAAGAGAATGAAATTCAGATGAAGACAGAGAAAAACATGGAAGCAGGAAGCTGAAGGCAAGGAAGCCCGGGAGAGAGGGAAAGCCCAGCAGATGCCTTGACATGTGATAAAGGAGTCCAGAATTGTTGACAGCCAGTCTTCCAGGAGAAAGCATTGCCAGATGATGCCTTGATTTGGATGTTTTCACAGCCTCAGAACTGTAAGCTTGCTAGCAAATAAATCCCCATTGTAAAAGCCAATCATTTCTGGTATATTGCATTTTGGCAGCCTAGTAAACCAAAAAAGGTACTATTATTATCTTGATTATGTACATAGACAATAGCACTGCGGTTGGGAAAGGTTAAATAACTTGGGAAGCAGTATGATATGGTGCTAAAAATTGTGGAGTCTAGAGTTAGGCTGCTTGGTTTTAAATCCTGGTTTCAGTTCTTACCTACCGCTTTTGCCAAGTTTCTCAATGCCTCTTTATAGAATGGGGACAATGATAGTACCGGCTTCATAGGGTTATTGTGGGGATTAAATAAAGTAAATCCATGAAAATAGCTTAGAGCAATACTCTGCCTAATAGCGAATGACAATAAAGTCATTAAATATTAGCAATGATTGCCAAAGCTCTAGTGGTAAATCAGGATAAGCTAGAGTACAGTCCTTTTCTTCAGATTATCAAGGGGCAAAACAGATACACAGAAATAAAGAATATAAACCCACAATGTCAACCCTTTGTGATATTAGTAATGATATTCTAACAATATAAATATAATGCTACATTGTAACATGAATATAAACATGTTCCAGTATAATGTACATCTATTAGATGTTAATATTATTTTGATATATATACCGATAGGGGACATTTAAAAAGTAAACTAGATAAACATATGGATATACTAGTGCAAATTGTTCCCATATTGTGGAACAATAGTTTTAGATACTTTTTTAAAGGACTAATTAACATTGCCTTCTTTTATTGGGCCCAAGAGTCGTGAGGTGAAAAGGAGAAACATTTACGGACAAAATATTCATGGACAATAAATTTATAGGGGAAGGGATTTTACATAAGCTCTTACATGAAAATAATATGTCTATTGAAATGTATTGCATACACATTTATCCATATTGTGTAAGCACACACATATGCATAATAAAGGGGTGACATGCATCCTACGCCGTTGTAGGTCTGCCTGGGACTGACCTTGCGCTTCCACAGAACTGTTTCTTTGGAAACACTAACTTCAAGATAAGTGGGGAATGTTGGGCCTGCCTTGTTTGTTGTGTGGAACTGCATCTGGACTGGGGGAGCTGTGAGTTGGACTACAGACCTTGAGTCTGTGTGACCAAAATATTGTAAAAGATTGATGGGAAATAGAGGCTGTGGCTTCTATTCCAGGTGACGTCCACACACCTTGCCTCTCATCCCGCCAGACTTTGCCTGCATGGGTGAGGGGGGCAAAAGGAGCTACGCGTTCGGGTAGCTCCCGCGCCTCTCAGTGAAACGATGGTGTTGAATCTGCTATATTGCCTCACTTGTCTCCTGCTCTAAAACCAAATAAACACAGTATTAAATGGAGGCCTATTTGTGTTTCAAGAGTTCAAACCCATGACTACATCTGTGGTGCTGCACTATGTTTTTATATATGTGATAGGTGATATCACACATGTAATTCTATGTATATGATATATAATCTAATAATGTTCTCAACTTAATTTCCTAGCATTTAAAAGAAGGTAACTAAACTTTTTTTTATTTTTATTGGATCATTCTGTACTCACAGGTATATGTAAAGAGCATTTTGCAGCTTCAACTAACAGCACCTAAGAGCCTCTAAATCTGAAGCTCTTGGAGATAATAGCTATCATATTTTCCTAAAATCTCTAAAATAGAGCCATGAACTGATTTTTATCTGAGCATAAGGCAGTTCACCTTTCATTTAGGCTTCAGATGAAAGCATAGAAATCCGCATAAACTTTAGCTAAAATTGTTGATTTCTTTCGCATCCTCCCAACATATCCCTTCCTGCTTATAAAGGTAGAACAATCCCCGACAGAAAACAGTGCAATGGGTGAGAAGATTTGACTAATATCATCTGGAATGAGTAAATGATAGCTAATAATGAGAATTTGGAGACAAGCAATTTTCAGCTCAGTTGTGGAGTCTGCATTAGCCATACCCCCACAGACCTTGTGTTTCCCACCCTCATAGCATTTACCTCAGTCTATTTTAATTCGTTACTTACTCCTATCTCACTCACTGAGCCCTGATTTCTGCATGAGCTGGGTTCCTACACACGATAGACTTTCAATAAATATCTGTTGAATGTAAGACAAACGACTTCTAAATTCAGGATTAATTTCTTTTTTTGGGGGGAGTGTCAAAGCAAGAATAGCAATAAATGATCAGAATAGTCAATCACATAAAAATGTAAATTTTCTCAAGTTAAACAGCTTTAGTTTAATTAACACAAAACATTCATAAATTGGACTATATATTTACACACACACAAACGTATGCATTGCAAAGAAAATCATAAAGAAAGTCAAAAGACAAAAAAACTGGGAGAAAATATTGGCAGCTCATATATCAGATAAGGAACTAATATTTCCTAACACATATAAAGAGCGTCTGCAAATTCACAAGAAAAAAAGACAATGACTCAACAGAAAATTGGACAAAAAAAAATATAGATGGATTTTAGACATAAGAAAAGACGCTCAGCCTTGGTCAGAGCGAGGGAAATAAAAATTAGAACTTCATCTTATTGTGTTGACAAAAATTCAAATCTGAAAATACACTGTGCTGCCAAAGCTGTGGGAAAACACAGACTCTTAAATTCGGCTTATGTTGTATGTGTATTGGGCCATATATCCCTACCCCCACCCCCAGTTGAAGGTAGTTTGGCAATATCTATCAAAAGCATGTATAGCATTTGATGCAGATATTCTACTTCTAGGAGTTTATCTTGTAACTATATTCACAGACACATCAATAACATATTCAGAAGGTTGTTTATGATGGTTTATGATGGCACATCATAAGGAAAGCAACTAAATGCCCATCAATAGAGAACTGGTTAAATAAATTATGAATTATTCACACAATGAACATATGGTCCACATAAAAATTGATGAAATCTTTCTTTTGAAATGGAAAGGTCTTAAAAATATATTAAGTAAAAAATAAGTAAGATGCAGAAAAGTATGCATAGCATGCTGTCATTTTTTTTTAATAAAGGGAGTTTTGTTTGTATCTGCATAAAATATTTCTGGAAAATCAATGCTTAGCAAAGGTGGGGGAGATGGTGGATGGTGTGGGAGATTTTTCACCGCACTTCTTAAGAACAATGTAAAGTAAACGTATTACTTTTGCAAAATTTTGTAAGTTAATTTATAAAAGTAAAAATATTAACTTTTCTTCTTACCACAGAATATTGGTGAAAAAATTCCATATTGTTTATTTTTTTAATTTTTAAAAAATTGCTTGAAGCATATCACTCATACATGAACATACATAAACAATAAGTGTATAGTAATAGTTGTTTTCACAAAACAAACATACGTAACATCATACAGGGCTCTCATAACTCACTCTACCTTGATTGTTATGAAACATTTTTAACTAATGATGAAAGAGCATCCTCAAACTCTTACTAGTAAACGAAGTATCTTATATTTGGTGTGTTTTTCCCCCAACCCACTCTATTATTATTATTATATTATTATTATTTTAAATCATTCATACATGAACATACATAAACAATAAGTGTATAGTAAAAGTTGTGAACTTACAAAGCAAACACGCATAACATCATACTGTGATCCCATACATCAAGCCACCACCACCACCTTGCATTGTTGTGAGACATTTGTTACAAATTCTGAAAGAATATCATCAAAATCTTACTACTAACTATATCTTACATTTGGTGTATTTTCCCTGAACCCAATCTATTATATTTTTTAAAATATATTTTTATTACAGAAGTTGTGAACTTACAAAACAATCATGCATATGTGCTGAATTCCCACACAGCACCCCTTCACCAACACATTACATCATGGTGGAATATTTGTTACAGATTATGAGATAATAATATCAGACTATTACCACTAGCCATGGTCCATAGCATACATTTGGCACACTTTTTCCATATTCCTCCATTATCAACACAGTACATCTCTGACATAGATGCATGAATATTACAGTATTGCTGTTAACCACAGTCCATAGGTCACTCCAGTTGTATTTTCCCATGCATCTCCACATTCCCACCACCGAGCAATAGTGATATACATCTGCTCTAGCTCACAAAGGACACTCTTGCATTTGTACCATCAACCACAACTCTCATCCACCTCTGGGTTTACTGTGTACTCAGTCCCAAGATTATTCTCTAGCTTTCTTTCAATTGATATTTACATCCCTAGACTACCCTTTCCAACCACTTTCCTGCTATAATGCGCTACCATCAACTCTATACACTTCCACACTTTTAAAGTTAATTAAAATTTCTACACACATTAAGCACCAGTAGTCCATCTCAGTCCTCCTCTTATCTCCTTTAAGAATCTACCACTTACCACCAGGTCTTGAAGAGGTTTTCCTACATTTTCTTCTAGAACCTTTATGGTTCTTGCTTTTATATTTAGGTTTTTGATCCATTTTAAGTTAATTTTTGTATAAGGTATGAGATAGGGGTATTCTTTTCTTTTGGCTATGGATATCCATTTCTCTCAGCACCATTTGTTGAATGGACTGTTCTGCCCTAGCTGGGTGGGTTTGACAGGCTTGTCGAAAATCATTTGATCATAGATATGAGGGTCTGTTTCTGAACCATCAATTCAGTTCCATTGATCTATGTGTCTGTCTTTTTTATTTTTATTTTTTAAAAAGAAATTTATATTACATACATGTTACACAAAAAATATAGGGGATTCCCATATGCCCCGCTCCCTAGCCCTCCCACATTTTCCCACATCAGCAACATCCTTCATTAGTGTGGTACATTTGTCACAATTGATGAACACATCTTGGAGCATTGCCACTAAGCAATGATTATAGTTTACATTTTAGTTTACACTCTCTCCTGCACATCTGTGCAATTTATTACATGATATACAATGGCCTGTATCTGTCATTGAAATGTCATTCAGGATAATTCCCAAGTCCCCAAAATGCCCCCAAGTTACACATATTTTTCCTTCTCTCTCCCCTTAGAACCTCCAGTGGCCATTGCCTTCACATCCATGATGAAAGTTCTTCCATTGTTAGGATCACAACAAGTCTGCAGTAGAAAAACTGTAATTCTACCTCTAGTCAATTGTCCATTCCCCAATCCTGAGGATTCTGTGATGGTGATGCCTTCTCTACCTCTAATTGAGAGGGGGCTTAGGTCCCATGGAACAGATGGATGGGACATTCTTGATTGCAGTTGCAGACTCTCTCTGTTCCTTGAGATGGTCATTGTCAATCATCTTCTCCTTGTTAGTTGTCCTGGGTGAGTCCAATGAACCGGAGAGTAGGAGTTGCATGTCTGTTGAGATTCAGGGCCCAACTAGTACATGGACAGCCCAAAGATTTAAGTCTTTTGGACATATAACTATCAACTCTAGTACTAACTATAGGTTCAAATAGAGGGGCAGCAGAGCCATGTGTAGGAAAAACACAGCTGAGTCCGACTCTATCACAGTGGGGAGTGTAAATTCCAAAGTAGAGCCCATTGGCAGGGTGCCAAACTCCTAAGTTGTCTTCCCTGCCTATAGTGTCTGGATGTCTCCAGAGCCCTCAGGAGCCCTGCTATTTGAGGTAATATTTACTTTGGCAGTCTATGAGTTCTTGCTGAGACGTGTATAAGTTAACATCTGAAATGAACTCCCAACACACTTTGAAGTTTCTTAGCCATATAAACTCATTTGTCTTTACCCTTTCCCCATTTTGGTCAAAGTCTTTTTCCAGTTGCATTGCTAGTTGGTGCTTGGTATTAAT
>JAQZBX010098692.1:0-11552 GCA_029593785.1 Cabassous unicinctus
ACTCCAGAAGGTGTCAGGATGGGTTCCCGGTGCCACCTAAAGAGAAGACAAGCAGACACAGAGCAGACAAGGAGCATAAAACAATAGGGGGGTGGGGAGTGGGGGAATAAATAAATCCTAAAAACAAAAAAAAAGGATAGTGCAGCACCTGGGAGGCTGGTAATACTAAGAGTCATTACCATCCCTGAGGTCCGAGAGGACTGCCCAGTAGGAGCTGAGTCCTTCAGTCGAGGAATACAGCTAGCCTGCATGTATGGATAACACAGGAAGAGAGCCCTGGTCTCACTCCTCCCTCCCTCCAGCACCTGCTGTGGCTCCTCATTGGCTGAGCCCAACCAGAAGCTCACAGGCAAAGGAGCCAGTTGAGTGGTCCATACAATTCAGTCTTGGGACACAAAACAGGGGGCAGATAGAGAGAGGAGAAATCAAAGATTTTACACAAAGAAGAGAGATTCAGGACTGAGGGGTGAGTGGAGGACAAATGGCCCCTTCCAACTCATCGGTCACCTCTGCCCTGCTCACTGTCCACATGCAGGCAACTTGAAATCATTTTGGCCAAACCCACCAAAGCCATCTCTCCCCCTCCGGGTCTTTGCATATGCTGTTCCCTCTACTCAGAACACTGTTCCCGGCACCTGCTCAGCTAATCCCCACTGAGCCATCAGACCTCAGCTCGAAGGCTGTTTTCTCTGAGGCCTTCCCCAACCACTGGGCTCTGTTCAAGCACATACCTGATGCAGCCCCAGCCCCCGGGCACCTTTGGTCACAGCAAAGTGGCTCTTGGAATGATCTGTTTAGTGGCTGTCACCCCAGATGGTGCCATGAGTGCCGTGCGGGTGGACAGAGTCATTCTCCTTCCCAGCCTTTTCCCCAGCTCCCAGCTGGCAGGCAGCATATATTCATTCAACAAACGCCAAGTCCCCCAGAGTGTCAGGTTTTGTTCTACAGTGAACAAAACAGGACAAATTCCCTGTTCTCTGGAGAATACATGGGGCCTGACTAGAAACCCATAATCCAAAAAGGGTGACCTGTGCTATGCAGGGAGAAATTTTTAAAAGCAGGGTAAAGAGATGGCAAGAACTGGGTGGTTGGGAAGGGCCTTTCTGAGGAGGTGATACCTGAGCTGAAGGAAAGGAAGGAGGAGCCAGGCAGATATCTGGGGGAAGAGTGTTCTGGGCAGACGGCACAGCCTGTGCGACAGCCCTGAGGCTGGACCGTATCTTAAGAAACAGCCAGGAGGCCACTGGGGCTGGACGGAGAGAGTGGGAGGAGATGCGGGCAGGGAGGCGCCTGGACAGCTGGTGCAGGGCGTGGTGGGTGCAGTGTGGACTTTGGCTTTTCCTCTGAGGAAGGTGGGAGCCACGGAGGGTTCAGAGCGGAGGAGAGACGTGCCCTGGCTTAGGTTTTAAAGGACTCCTTCTGGCTGCAGTATTTACCACAGACTACAGGGGGGGCAGGAGCGCCGGAAGGGACCAGGGAGAGGTTGCGGCTGCAGGGAGGGGCTGAGAGGTGGGGGAATCTGGGATTTATTTTAAAGGTGGAGGTTGCGGAATTTGCTGGCAGATTGCAGGTGGGCGTGAGAGAAAGAGGACTGTGAGGTTTCGGGCTTGGGCAACATTTCGGATGGAGTTTTCAATGGAGTGACTAGGAGAGAAGAAGGGAATAGACAGGCAAACGGGAAGAGAGGGACGGACAGGCGGAAGGAGGGCGTGGAGGGGAGGGGGAAGGGACCAGGGCCCCCTTGTCCTTAGAAACTAGGAAGCGGGGCGAGTGGAGTGAGGGAGCTGCCCCGGCAGGGGTGGGGAAGGGGAGGGAGCCGGGGGGACCACGTTGGGAGGAGCAGGAGATGGGCCTGAGATCCCCGTGGGCTGGTCACGCTGGAGGAGGCTGATCTCATCAGGTAGGGGGGCTGGGAAACGGCTGTCCTTCCACGGCCTGGGCCTGGAGTCACCCAGCCCCCTCCCCTCCTCCACACACACCTGCCTCCACTTCCCCACAGTCACTGCGGATTAGCCTCCGCCTCCCTCCACCAGGGCCCAGGGACCCCTGAGCCCAGCAGACCCCAATCTCCTGCTTCCCAGCCAATCAGACTCTGCCCCCCTAACCAACTCACCCACCTTCCTGTCCCTCAGCCAATCAGACTCTGCCCTTCCCACCTCTTGGCCTATCAGAAACGACCCTCCTGGTCCTCTACCAATAAGAATTCCCCTTCAGGAGAAACTGACAAGGGTCTGGACTCTGCCGGGTTCCAGCTCTAGGGCCTTGGGTACACCTCTTACCACTGGTAAGAAGAGGGTGAGCGTTTCCTTCCCCCCTTAGGATAGTCCTGAGGCTCCAAGACGCTGATGGGTGTGAAAAGTGGTCTCTTCCTGGGGAAATGCTGTGTAAAAGTGCACTAGTATTTCTCAGCCTTCCCTTAAATCCCACCCCCCCCCCCACTGGAATGTCCTTCCCTGGTAAGCCAACTCCTATTCATCCTTCAAAACCCAGCTGCACTTGGGAGTGGTTGAGATGGGAAAGGTCATGCTGTATATGTGTTTCCACAATTAAAAAGGGAGACACACAGAGAGAGACAGAGACAATAACAATTAAATGCAATGCATGACCCTGGACAGGATCTAATAACAGAGGAGAAAATTCCTAAAAGGGCATTACTGGGGCAAATGAAAAAAAATTGGAATATAGACTGTAAGCTTTACATCCATGTCAAATTTCCTGAATTTGATAACTGTACTTACGGTAGTGACGTAAGTGAATATCCTTGTTATTTGGAAATATGTGTGAAAGTATTAAGTGTTCAAGAAGCACTGAAAAGCTTAGACAATAGGAGAAAGAGAGAGGTGTATAGACAGATAGATGGCTGGCTGGATAGAATGATATGCCTAATGAGGCAAAACGTTAAAAGCTGGTAGAGCTGGATATCTGGGTATGATGGAGTTCTCTGTATGGGTTTTGTATGAATTTTGCAACTGTCCTGGAAGTTTATTTCAAAATAAAAGTTTATTTCTTAAAAAGCAGCTGTAGTAACCCTTCCTCCAGGAAGCTTTCTATACCTCCTTCCCAGGCAGTACCCTAATCCTTCTCAGGGCTAAGAGTGTCTGGCCACAATTCTTCCCGGGCTGGGAACCCCAGAGCCCGGGGCTGGGGCCTTTGAGGACCCCAGAATCTCCCAGCCCGAGGCTGGGCACAGGGTACGGGTACCATAGGAATGTTTGCTGGCCAACTGAGTCAATAAACAAATCCATTTTAATACTGAGCAACTGGGAAGTGATTCAAAATTGAACCCTGGGGGAAGTCCCTAAACCTCTTAAAATCATGGGCACAATATTGAGTTCATTTCTCAAGGGAGACTAGGAGCCATAGCTTTCACCAGATTGGGGGGTGGGGGGAGGAAAAGTTAGGGATTTCATTTTACAGAGTGGAGGCCCAGAGAGAGGCAGTGACTTGCCCAAGGTCACACAGGCAGGTGGAAACAGTGAGGAACTGAGCTCCTGTAGCCCATCTAAGAAGCGTCCCTGGACTCGGGCTGAGCATGGAAAAGGGCTTCGTCCTTATGAGCTGGTGGTCAGTCAGCCAGGCAACAGAAGCCTCCTGTGTCCCAGGCACTGGGCTCAACCCCGGGGATGCAGTGCTGAGCAGGACAGGTCCCTGCTCTCATGGGGCTTCCGTCCAAGTGGGGGAGGCACTGATAAAGGAGGAAATGAATAAGATAATGTGAGGAAATAGGATGAGGTCACAGAGAGGGACTGGGGACCTAGATGAGATAAGACAAGAAGAATTCTGGGAGGAGATGACATTTGCATGATCTCTGAATGATGAGAACATGCGATTGTGAGCATCCCAAGCAAAGGGGCAGCAAGTGCAAAGGCCCTGGGGCTGGACAGAGCATGGTATCTTCAAGGACCAAAATGGGAACCACTAGGAGCCGGTTGTGGAGGCTCTTGTGGGATTCCATCATGTGTCAGAAATGAGAGGGGAGGATGCTCGTGGCAGAGGGACCAGCAGGAGCCCCCAGCTGGGGCCTGTTTGGGGGCACCGGAAGTTGCTCTGCCTCCAATGGTGCTGATATAAACAGAAAGGAAGAGAGGGGGAGTGAGTGGTTTGGGGCAAAAGTGGCGGGGCCACCTTCCCCAGGAAACCGGTTACTGTCGTTATGACTGCAAGGCGACCCCAGGCTGATTCACCAAGATTTTTGTTGTCAAAGGTCAGCTCCCCAGAGAGCAATGCAACACAGCAGCAAACTGCCTCCCCAAAGGGACCTGCCTTCAAATTCCCTCCCCACTGGTTTTCCCAGGCATTAAGAAGTTTCAGGAAATCCAGTCCTAAGGGCTGGATCCGGGGCTCACCAAATGCTGTGTGACTTTTGGCAAGTTGCTTCACCTCTCTGAGGCTCCTCCAACTGCTTTTTGTTAGTTTGTTTGACACATCCGTGAATCGAACCCTTAACATGGACTCTGTACTTTGCTTACATTATCACATTCATTCTCCATGATAAGGCAGGGATTTAGATTATGCTCATTTACAGGTGGAGAAATGGAAGGTCAGAGTGAAAAAGTAGTTCGCCAAGTTGGGAGTTAAATACACGTCCGTCAGATTCCAGGGACCGTGGGGCTGTGGGGGGAAGGGACAATCCTAAGACCCTCCTAGTGGATTAGTCGGCAAGTGGCTGGCATCCAAACGTCACTGAGCAAATGACAATTATTCCGACTGTCTTTGTAGCTTCAGGATGATGATGGTCCCTCTCTCCCAGTCTCAGTGTTCTCATTTGCAAAATAAATGGTGGGCTTGGACAGTTTCTCAAAAAGCTAAAATTAGAATTACCATATGACCCAGCAATTCCAGTCTTAGATTTATCCCCCAAAGAACTGAAAACAGGTATTCAAACACTTGTCCATGCATATCCATAGAAGCACTATTCACAACAGCCAAAAGGTGGAAACAGCCCAAATGCACATCAGCAGATGAATGGATCAACAAAATGGGGTCCATCCATACAGTGGAATAGTATTAAGCCCTAAAAAGGAATGAAGCTCTACACATGTTGCAATGGCAGAGAACCTCAAAAACCTTATGCTCAGTGAAATAAGCCAGGCACAAAAAAGCAAATATTGTGTGATTCCACTTATAAGGAATATTTACAAGAAGCAAATTCATAGAGGCAGAAAGTAGATTAGAGGTTAGCAGGGGTGGGGAAGGGGGAACGGCGAGTTATTGCTTAATGAATATGGGATTTCCTTTAGGGTGATGAAATGTTTTGGAACTAGACAGAAGCGGTGGTTGCACAACACTGTAAATGTACTAAGAGCTGCAGAATTGTTTATTTTTAAAGGATTACCTTTATATTATGTGGATTGCACCTCAGTGAAAATATAAAGAACCAAGGGTGCAAAGTGGGTTTAGATCATTTCATTTCCCTGATTCCTTTGCTACTGCCATGTAAAATAGGCACTTATTATTCCCATTTTAGAAATAGAGAATATGAGGCGGGGAGGCATCCTCTGCGGGGGGCGGGGGGAGTGGAGCCTGTGCTGGAAGGGGTCTCCCTGACCTCAGGTGACTTCCACTCCTCTGGCCAGGAGCCACGCAGGTGACACACCACAGTGAGGTCACCACCTTGGGCACAGGTGACTCAGCAAGAGGGCAGGGGGCAGAGCCCCAGGTAGTGACCGAGGTGACTTGGTACTCTTCCCCTGGCCCAAGAGAGTCCAGCAAGGGAGGCGCAGAGCAAAGGGACTGTCCTTTGTTCAGACATAAAACCTTCCCTTGTTTTGTTCATCCCCCTCAGCCCTGGGGCTGGCCCTCAAGGAGCTTCCAATGTGGAGGCTATCGGGATGGACACAGACAAGCATGACCCCTCGGGGTCAGGAATGGGACTGAGAAAGAAGCCCAGGGCTGGGGAAGCTTCCTGGAAAGGGAGATGGATGGATGGATAAATGGATAGTTAGATGGATAGCTGATGGATAGATATAGATGATGGATGGATGGATGGATGGATGGATGGATGATATAGATAGATGATAGATAGATGGATAGATATAGATGATGGATGGATGGATGGATGGATGGATGGATGGATGATATAGATAGATGATGGATAGATGGATACATATAGATGATGGATGGATGGATGGATGGATGGATAGATGACATAGATAGATGATAGATAGATGGATAGATATAGATGATGGATGGATGGATGGATGGATGGATAGATGACATAGATAGATGATGGATAGATGGATAGATATAGATGATGGATGGATGGATGGATGGATGGATGGATGAATGGGAAAGATAGGTGAATGGTTGGATGACAGTGGGTGGATGAATGGATAGATAGATAAAATGATACAACAAATGTAGCAAAGCATTAAAAGTTGCTGGATCTGGGTATCTGGGTGGGAGTGTACGTTGGAGTTCTCTGTATGGGTTTTTCATTAATTTTGCAACTGTCCTGTAAGTTTGAAATTATTTCAAAATAAAACATTTGAAAAAATCGTGGGGATTTCCTGGTTCTGTCCACTGAAAAGACCTAGAAATAATAACCAAGCAAGTAGCAGTGAGTACTCCCAGCCCCAGCTTGGGGTCTCTAAATGCCAGTTTCCAGTAGAAATAACAAGGCCTCCCTGTAAAAATAAGTGGTCCTGGAGCATCTTGTGATACCACAAAGCAAGAAAGCTGCCAGGAACCTTGGAATCATGTCAAGAGAACTTAGTAGTCAACTCCAAGAGGTGCCCACTGGCCAAAGAAGAGAGAGAATTTGAAAATCGGTAAGGGTTTTTAAAAAAAAAAAAAAATTATATTGATACATTTCAATAGTTTAAATGCTTGGGTTAACAAATATATAGGGAAAAATGCAAATTTGCTACCTTTGGAGGACGCTAAGGAACCCATCAATTATTTTGCGAGCTAGGAAAGGGAAAGAATCGAGCATTTATCTTGCCTCTCACATCCTTCCCACTGGATACCCAAAGATTAGGTGCGAGGATGTTTCTTCTTATAGACGTATATTCCAGCTAATAAACGAAGAAAGAAATACCGTCATTCAAACATCACTACTTTGCAGCTGCTGATTAATTCATGGGTCCAGGCAACAAGTATCAAAAACAAATAATATCACAAATAGAGAGCTGGCTGGTGGTCGTATAGAAAAAGGAGACCCTAAGTGGATCTGTGTCATCAACTGGGTGGTGACTGCATAGGGGCTTGTTCTATAATTCTCTCTACTTTTGTATTGGTTTGAACTTTTCTATTTAAAGAAATATTGAGGGAAGTGGATGCGGCTCAAGTGATTGAGCACCCGCCTACCACACAGGAGGTCCCAGGTTCGGTTCCCAGTGCCTCCTGGAGAAGACGAGCAAGACATTGAGCCGGTGTGACAGGCAGACATGGTGAGCTGATGCAACAAGATGACACAACAAGGAGACACAAAGAGGAAAGACAATGAGAGACACAACAAAGCAGGGAGCTGAGGTGGCTCAAGCGATTGAATGCGTCTCTTCCACATGGGAAGTTCCCGGGTTCGGTTCCCGGTGCCTCCTAAAGAGAAGACGAGCAGACACAGAGAGCACACAGCAAATGGACAGAGAGAGCAGACAGCGAGCGCAAAACAACGAGGAGGGGTGGAATAAATAAATAAAACTTTAAAAAATAAAAAATACATTGAAGCCCTTCGTCCTATGTTGCTGTCTTGGGGCAGAGTGATGACAGCTAGGAGCTCCTGGTGCTCATCAGCAGCCCCCAGGGAGTGGCCTCGTCCACCAGCCTCCTGAGTAGGATGAGCTCACTCTTCTCAGCAATATCCCTCCTCCTCAGTTACACAACTTCCTCCTTCCCAGGTCCGTGACCAGGTGCCCAAGAGATTAAATCTCACCTCTACTCTCCCCGGAAGATGGAATTGAATTCCACTTCCTCCCACCCACCCGCTGAACCTCTGGAGACTATCAAAAAGCCCGTGGGCTGGAAGCCGGGAGGCAGCGGGGGGAGTGGTGGTGACAAAGCTCACGCTACCACTGGCTTTTCCCTCTGAAGAACTGGGTTCCACCAATTCCTGGGCTAGCCTGGCCTGGCTGGAATGATTTGGCTGCAGTTCCAGCCGGGTGCTAATGCCAGCTGGCTGCTGGGGGCGGGGTTGGGGGGTCGGGGATGGCGGGGAAGCCCCAGGCTTGGACAGAAGAAGCCACAAGTCCAGGACTTGGGGGTCGGGCCATCATCCTGGTAAATCGGATTATCCGATGGGCGGGAAGGAACCTCTGCAGGGGAGGCAGGGGCAGGTAGGCAGGTCTGCTGCTGCCCCCAACCCCCTCCTCGATGAAGTCTTTCTATATGTTAGGCACTGTGCTAAGCATTTTACAACCTGATGAGGTTGGTACTGCTCTCCCATCTTAGAGACGAAGAAAGAAAATGAAGGCTGGAGTTTAAGCCACTTGCTTGAGCTAGTAAGAGGCAGAGTGGGAACTTGGATGCAGGTGGACTGGCTGGTCAGAATCAGCAAAACTTTTTTTTTTTTCTTCTAAGATTAATTTTTATTTATTTATTTCTCCCCACCCCCCTTGTTGTTTTTCACTTGCTGTGTCTGTTTGTCTTTCTTGTTTCTTCAGGAGGCACCGGGAGCCGAACCCGGGACCTCTGATGTGGGAGGGAGGAGCCTAATCGCTTGAGCCACCTCTGCTCCCTGCTTTGTTGTGTCTCTCATTATGTTTTCTCTTCTTGTGTCTCTTGTCGTGTGAGTTTGAGGCTCCTGCCCGTCACGCCAGCTCGCTGTCTTCTTTTAGGAGGTACGGGGATCGGAACCAGGCACCTCCCATGTGGTAGGTGGGAGCCCAGTTGCCTGAGCCACATCTGCTTCGCCAGCAAACTTTTTATTAAAGGGACACACAGTAGAATTACCCTATGGCCCAGAAATTCCACTTCTAGGCATATACCCCAAAGAATAGACAGCAGGGACTCAGGCAGATAATGGTACCCCAGTGTCCATAGCAGCATATTCCCAATAGCCCAAAGGGAGCACCCCAATGTCCCTTGAACAAAAGGTGGTCCATCCATACAGTGGAATATTACTCCGCCATGAAAAGGGATGAAGTTCTGGTACACACTACAACCTACAAGGAGCCAGACCCAGAAGGACAAATTCTGTGTGATTCTACTCATATGAAATATCTAGAATAAACAAGCTCATAGAGACAGAGGGTAAATCAGAAGTTACCGGGGACCAGGGGATGGAAATGCTTAACAGGTGCAGCATTTCTGTTTGGGGTGATTAAAAAGTTTTGATAATGGAAGCACAGTATTGTAAAAGCAATGAATGCCACTGAACCATACACTTAAGCTGGCTAAAACGGCAAATTTCATGTTTTATACGTGTTGCTATAATTTTTTTTAAAAGGCGTCTCATGGTAAATATTTTCAGCTTTGCAGGCCAAATGGTCTGTGTTGCAACAACTCAACTCTGTCCTTCCTTGGAGCACGAAAGCAGCCAAAGACGATATGAATAGGCATGGATGTGTTCCCGTCCAACTTTATTTATGAAAACAGTCAGCCAGCCCACGGGCTGTCATTTGCCAACCTCTGTTCTACGACATCTCTGGATAAAACCCAGAGCAAAATTAAAAATCGAGGACTGTAAAGTCACAGGTCAGACTGTTAGAGTGTGGAAATGGATAGAGTTGATGTAACACATTATAGTGAGTAGCAGCTGGTTTATAAATGGGAATGTGGCTGGAAAGAGTAGTCTAGGGATGTCAATGTCAAGTGAAAGAAAGCCAGAGAATAATTTAGGGAATAATCACAATGAACCCAGAGGTGGATGAGAATTGTGGTTAATAGCACAAATGCAGGAATGTTCTTCTGTGACCTAGAATGGATGTACGTCACTGTTGCAGGGTGGTGGGAATGTGGAGAAGCATGGGAAAAATACAATTAATGTAACCTATGGACTGTAGTTAACAGCAGTACTGTACTATTCTAGTATCAATGCCAAAGATGTACTGTGTTAATAATAAGGGGGTATGGGGAAAAGATGCCAAATGTAAGATATGAACCATAGTTAGTGGTAACAGTCTGATGATATCTCATAATCTGTAACAAATGTTCCACCATGGTGTGGTGTGTTGGTGAAGGGGTGTTGTATGGGAATTCTACACATACGCATGATTGTTTTGTAAGTTCACAACTTCTGTAACAAAAATATATTTTTTTAAAAATCTGGGAAGCGGATGTGACTCAAGCAGTTGGGCACCCGCCTACCACGTGGAAGGTCCCGGGTTTGGTTCCCAGTGCCTCCTAAAGAAGACGAACAAGACAGTGAGCTGACACGAGGGGCCGGCACAGCGGGCTGACGCAACAAGAGGATGCAACGAGATGACGCAATGACAAGAGACAACAAGGAGACACCATGAGAGACACAACAAGCAGGGAGCAGAGGTGGCTCAAGAGATTGGGTGCCTCCCTCCCACATGGGAGATCCCAGGTTCGGTTCCCAGTGTCTCCTAAAAAGAAGACGAGCAGACAGCAAGTGCAAACAACGAGGGGTCGGGGGCATAAATAAATCTTAAAAAAAAAAAAGAAAATCTTAGGTCAGAGTCCCACACAGAGCAGGCTCTCATTCCAACCAAGCTTTCGGGATCTTCGTTACTGTGATCGTTAGGGGTATCGGAGTGAAGAGTTTTAACTCTGACCCTGGCCCCAAGCCCAGCCCTACCCCAAATTCCTTCTCCTCTGTCTGAGCCAATTCCTTCCATTAGAACTGGCTCCAGGCCCTGCCGTCTCTCTGCTGCTTCCCCGTGAGGTGGGAAGGAAGCCGTGGGTGGTTCGTGGTGGGATTCCCAGGGACAGCCTAGAACAGGGAGCATATGGGTGCACATGTGTGTCAGGGTCCCAGGCTAACCCCTACACCTTCAGGCAGACCTTCTGTGCACTCAGCCTCCCCTCCCTGCCACCCTGTGGGGCCTGAGCCTGTGGTGAGCACTTCTGGACACCCCAAAAGGACTCAGGTTCTCCTGGTCTAGGAGAAACAGAGGCAGACAGATACTCCCATCCTGCGAGGACAGGCCTGTGTCAGAGGGAGGGAAAAAACAGGGCCAGGGATCTGGGATGGAGAATGGGGAGCAAGGGGATAATTGGGGAGGCTTCCTGGAGGAGGGTTCATGGCCAAGAAGGCCATAAGACTCTAAGGGAAATAAATGTCCCCTTGTGACCTGCCCCCAGCTTGAACTCAATCCAGCCTCTGCTCTTTAATAGGGAATTAAGGTACGCCATGTGGCTGGCCCAGGAATTCTCAGGTGTGAGGTTGCTCTTGGGCCAGCCTGCAAACACCTCCCCATTGTGAAGGTTCAGAATTACACTGACCCTGACCTTGGCCTGATCTGGTGCCCTGGAATCACTCACACCATGCTTGGAATTCCAGCCTCACTCCCCACCAGGTTCTAGCTGTGTGATCTTGGGCAAGTCACCTAACCTCTCTGAGCTCCGCATCCTGCTAGGTAAAGATAAATGAGTGGGGAAGCGGGTGTGGCTCAATGGATAGAGCTCCCGTTTACCATATGGGAGGCCCC
>JAQZBX010098693.1:0-11552 GCA_029593785.1 Cabassous unicinctus
AACACCTTGCATTGTTGTGATCCATTATTTACAAACTAGGCAAGAGGATAGTCAAAATATTACTAGCTATAGTCCATATCTCACATCAAGTGTATTTTTCCATTAAACCACTTTGTTTTTTTTAAACAAATCTTTTTTTGATACATATTAATAAAACATGCAAGCTATTCAAATTGTACAATCGTCTTTTTTATCTTCACAGAGATGTGCATTCAGTACTTCAACAATTATTAAACCTTATCATTATTTCAATAGTAATAATAATAAAGAAAAAAACAAACTAATGAACAAGGATATTCCTCCCCTGTCAATCTTTCTGTTGCCCCTTCTGTATATAGCAGTTATTCTGGCTATTCTGCACAAATATTTACTTGTTTATCAAGCACTTTTCCTGAGGTATATTCACATATCATATCATCTAACCAAAGTGTATAATCAATGGCATTATTTTAACTTTTCAAAAGAACTTATTGTAAATTTTTAAAATAAAAGAGAAATTAGAAATGGTAAATTGTAAAAGAGAGTGTAAGTTCAGGTTGTATTTAATATAAACCATTATAAGAAAAAGATTGTATGGCAACAAACATTTATAAATGTAAATAGTAATTTTAATATAATAGATATTCGTTATAGCAAAATTTAAATTTTTGTATTTCAGTTCTGACTTTTGGATATAATCTCTAAGAATGAAATAAAATATTGGTTTAGTTATTCAATTTCCATTGAGGCCATAATTTTTTCCAGGTAATCAAATTCTTATTTGGTAATTCCTCACATCTTATTGGCATAAATTACCACAGATAACAGGATCACTAGGATGACCCTAATATTTCAAAACAGGGACCCTCATAGCTCAGGAAACCAAACATCAAGAAAGAAATGACAAAAAAATGAGAAAATACTGACAACTCAATGATGTGACAACCTAATCAAAAGCCACTAGATTTCAGACGCATCGAAACTTAATGGAATAAATTATTGAACTCTCATCCTATGGAGTCCTGCTGTGTTCTCAATTAGAGGGACAAGAATTCCTCAAGAACAGAAACAATGCCTAATAAAACAGACCAATATGTGAAGCCCTCAATTTTATTGCATGTAAATATGAATCTTATTTTTCACAAATTGAAACTTAGTGATTACCATAACTTCCATGGGGATGGGGAGGGAAGAATAAAATAGAGGGAATATAGGGCATTTTTAGAGCTTTAGAATTGTTCAGCATGATCTTGCAATAATGGATATAGGCCACTTCAAGATTTGTCAAAACCTACAAACGTGCACGATCCAAAATATAAACCACAATGCAAACCATTGACCATAGTTAGGAGCAATGCTTCAATATTTGTACATCATTTGCATCAATTGTAACAAATGTACCATCCATATGCAAGATGTTATTAATAAGGGAGAGGGAAAAGGGGAAAGGGCATATGTATATGAGTCTCAGCTCTGTTATCTATGTGACTTTTCTGTATTCTAAAGCTGCTGTGAAGACAAAATGAAAAAATTAAGACACTGGGGGAATATATGAAGAAAATATCACTGTACATGCAAGACAAGAGATCTTACAGTGATGAAAGAAATAATGTCTAAATTTTAATTTTTTTAATTATTTCATGTTATTTAAAAATTTGTAACTTATTACTTGTTTTTAAAAATATTTCATTTTCTTATTCATTTTATTAGGTCATTTTGTCAGCTTCATTTTTGGAGAGGTTTTGGATCATAGAAGGGACATAACAGTGGCATGGGAGGATCACTGGTACAGGGTGTCAGTGATGTTGGGACACATGGGAAGTGGTTCCCCTGGGACCATGACTCCAAGACATATGAACATGTTGCAATGTTCATGGGACATTATCTCAGTGGGTGGAGATCCATACCATAACCAAAAGAATATTGTATTTCCATCCTGGGGAGTTCTGCTAGATTTCCTTATATGATATCAAAATCCCCCAAGTGCAAGGGCAATGTCTAGTGAAGGAAGACAGTCCATTATGCCAGACCATTGATATTGATGACTGTATTTAGGAACCTTTTCTTGTGAAACTGAAACTTATCTATTATTACATATTGTCTGAGTTACCTCCTGAAAGCCTCCTTGTTGCTCACATGTGGCCTCTGTCTAAGCCAAACTCAGCATACAAACAGACTACCTTCCCCTTGGCATGGGACATGACTCCCAGGGATGACCCTCCCTGGCACCAAGGGAATATTAGCAAGCACCTTATAGACATGCATCTTGAAAAAGACCTTGACCAAAAAGGGGAAAGTGTAAAGATGAGTGAGATTTTACGGCTAAGGAATTTCAAAGTGAGTTAGGAAGTCATTCCACAGGTTACACTTATGCAAGGCTCAGCAGGATATGATTGACTTCCACAGTTAATAGTTTCCCAAATAGTGGTGCTCCTCAGGGATCTAGAGATATCCAGAAACTATAAGCAGGGAAGACAACTCAGGAATTCAGCACCATCAGTCGGCCTTACTTTGGAAATTTTTCTCCTAGTGTAACAGAGTTAGACTCATTAATAGGTTCTCTACATATAGCTCTTCTGTCTCTTTTACTTGAACCCATAATTAGCACTATATTTGATAATTATGTTTCCCATAGACTTAATCTTTGATCAATCCATGTGTCTGTTGAGCACTGAATTTCATCAATGTTGCAACACCTACTTTCCAGTTCTTTGGACTTACCTAGGGCAACTAACAAGGTGATGGTGATGAACAATGCCTATTCCAAGGAACAGAGAGTATCTGCAACTGCAAGCAAGATAACTCCATCCATCTGCCTGATGGGATCTAAGCTCCCTCTCAATTAGAAGCAGAGTGGGAATCACCATCTGAAAATCCTCAAGATAGGGGAATGAACAATGGGCTAAAGATATTAGTATTCTACTTCAGACTTACTATCTTAGCAATGGAATAACTCATATCATTAATGTAAAGGCAGTGGTCACCAGAGTTTCTGTGGGATGGGAGAGGGAAGAATAGCTGTAATATGGGGGCATTTTTGGGACATTGGGGTTGCCCTGCATGACATTGCAGTGAGAGATACAGACCACTGTACATCTTGTCATAAATTACAAAATTGTGCAGAACAAAGTGTAAACTATAAGGTAAACTGTAGGCCATGTTTAGTAGCAATTCTTCAATATGGGTTCATCAAGTGTAACAAATGTACCATACTAATGAAGTACATGAGAAAGTTTGGGAGGGGTAGAAAATGAGACATATAGCGATCCCTTATATTTTTATGTCACATTTATTTAGTATAAAACTTCTTAAAAAAAAAAGCACAAGAAAATCAATGTGATACACTACATTAACAAAATGAAGGGAAAAAACCACATGATAATCTGAACTGCTGCTGAAAAGAATTTGGCAGAATCCAGCAACCTTTCTTGATTTAAAAAAAAAAAAAACACTTAGAAAATGTAAATAAAAGGAGATTTACTCAACATGATAAATAGCATATATGTGAAAATCCACAGTATACATCATGGTCAAGATCAAAAGTCATAAAACTCTCCCTCTGAGATATGGAACAAGGTAAAGATGTCAATTTTCATCACTGTTTATCAACTCTGTACTGGAAAAGTTTTAGGTAGAGCAATTTGATAAGGAAAAGAAATAATAGGCATCAAAATTGGAAAGGAAAAAGTGAAACTTCCACTATTTCCAGGTGATATTAACCTTTACATATATAGTCATGATAAATCTACAACAAAGTTTCTTGAGTTAATAAGTGAATTCAGCAACATGGTGGTAAATAGTTAATAGTTCAATTATAAAAATATTCTTTCATGAAAATGACAAATACACCACACTCATTAAAAGTTCTAATAATAGGATGCTACATATGAAAAATACATCCTAATATAAACTGTGGAGTATGTTAGTAGTACAATTTAAATATTCTTTCATCAATTCCAACAAATATATCATACTAATAAGAAGTGCTAATGATAGAGGGGTATATGGGAACTCTGCATTTTTACATGACTTTGGTAAACCTACAACTTTTCTATTAAAGGTTTTTAAAAAGCATGATGCAGTACTTCTCTACACACACTAGGATGCCTAAAATAAAATATAATATTCAAAAGTTGTTTGTTTAGGATGTGGAAGAAATAAGAACACTTATTCCCTGTTGCTGGGAATGTAAAATCATGTGGACATGAGGAGAAACATTCTGGCCATTCCTCTAAATATTAAGTATAGAATCACCATAAGATCCAGAAATCCCAATCCTAGGTATATACAAAAGAGAAATGAAAATATAAGCCCCCTCAAAAACTTGACTACAAGTCTTTATAGCAGCATTACTGATAATAGCCTAAAGTTGGAAGTAAACCAAATGTCCATCAACAGATGAATGGATTAAAACTGTTTTATAAAAAGAATTCAAAGCATGAACTTTAAGAGATACAGTCACACCAATGTTCCTAGCAGTAGCAGTATTATTCACAATTGGCAAAAGTTGAAAGCAACTTAAATGTCCATCAAACAATGAACAAACAAAATGTAGTATATATGTACAATGGAAATTTATTTAGCATGAAAAAGGAATGAAGTTCTGATTTCATGCAACAACTTGGATGAAATAAGCCAGACACAAAAGGACAAATATCATATGCCACTGATATGAAATAATTAGAATAAGTAAACTCATAAAGTCAGACTCTTGAATATAGGTTATCAGAGGCTGGGGTGAGGGTAAGGAATGGGGAGTTAATGTTTAAATTGTACAGAATTTCTATTGAGTTTGATTGTAAAGTTTTGGTAATGAATGGTGGTGAATGTAACACATTGTAAATGTAATTAACAGCAGTGAATGATATATGTGAATGTGATTAAAAGAGGAAATTTTAGGTCATATATATGTTAAGAGACTAAAAATTAAAAGAAAAAACATAAGATTGTACAACACAATGAAAAATTTTTAAATGGTCAACTATCATTTATACTACAATTATTAAAATGTTCTTTCATGAATTATAACAAATGTACCTCACTAACACTAGCTGTTAATAATAGAGTAGTTAGTGAGAATTCTGTGTTTTATGTATTTTATGCATGCTATTTCTGTATAACTGCAATTTCCCTAAGAAAAAATTTGTTAATAAAATCCTATAGTATAGCTACAAAATGACACAATGGATATTATTCAGCCCATAAGAATGAATGAAGTACTGATATATACTTTAATTTCGGTAAACCATAAAAATGTTAAGTGTGGGGCAGTGGGTGTGTCTCAAGTGGTTGGGTGCCTGCTTCCCACATGAGAGATTCCAGGTTCAGTTCCCAGTGCCTCCTAAAAAGAAAAATAAACAAACAACCAACATATGAAAAACCCAACTAAGTGGAGCCAATGTGTCTTAGTGTTTGAGAGCCAGCTTTCCATATACAAGGTCCCAGGTTCAATCCCCAGCCATGTAGCTAAACAAAAAAGAAAAAGAAAAAAAAAACTTTTACATGTGAACAGAAAAGATGAGAATTTTATGATTCAAGTAATATATAGTACAGAATAGGAAACCCTATAGAGATAGAAAGTAGATTAGTGGCTCCTTAGGATTGTGGGGAAATGGACAGAGAGGGGGGATAGGTAAAGGTTATAGTGTTTCTTTCTCAAGATGATAAAACTGTTCTAAAATAGACCATAGTGATTGTTGTATATATGTCTGAATATAATAAAGAAAAATTCTACATTTTACAAGGATGAATTGTATGGTATTAAAATTATATCTTAATAAATCTGTTTAAAAACATATGTGAGGGGAACAGATGTGATTCAAGTGTTTGACCATCTGCTTCCCACATGGGAGGTCCTGGGTTTGGTTCCCAGTACCTTCTAAAAACAAATAAAAACAAAAGGCATGCAAACAAATGGAATGATCAACTCAAGGGAGCTAATGTTGCTCAGTGGTTGGGCACTGGTTTCCCACATACAAGGTCCCAGGTTCAATCCCTGGTCCCAGTACCACACAGACCCACATGCACACACACACACACACATATGTGAGTTTATATGTTTGGCAATTATTTCTTAGATAAAATATCAAACTATGACCATAATAGAACAAACTCAAAAGTTTGTGGGGACCAAAATATACTTTCCATTATTAGAAAGACAATGATAAAACAATAAAAAGACAAGTACCAGATTGATAAAAAATATTAGCAAATTTCATATCCAATAAAATTCATGTACATAAAATAAAACATTAAAAAGTTCACAAATAAGTAAACCAGAACCTCATTTTTAAAAAAGGCAAGATGTTTGCATACAAACATAAGCTTACAGAAAATAAGGATATGAAAGTATGCTCAACATCATCAGTCTTCAGTTGATGTAAAATAAAAATACAATGAAACAACACTAAAAACCTGTTAAAATTGTGATATTTTTAAAGACCAAATGAACAATATCAAGTAATGGAGAAGATACAGAACAAATAATAATATCATACACATTAATGGCAATATTCTTCAAGATATTGCAGATCCGTTTCAAAAAAACTGTGTTTTCTTGAAAAGTAAAAATATGTTTACCATGTAACCAGTGAATCAAGTACTATGAATTTACTTTAGTGATATTTAAAGCTATGTTTAAGGAAAAAACTTTTTACAAATGTTTTTAGCATCTTTAATCATAATCAACAAAACACCAAATAATGCAAACATCCTTCAAATAGTAAATGGATAAAGAAACTGGGATACACCATGATCAAGGAATTCCACTAGGCAATATAAAGGAAGGAAATAGATATATACACAACACATATGAAACTTAAATGAATTATATTAAGTGAAAAAGCCAGATTCCAAACATGATTTACTATGTGATTTCTTTTTTTAAAATTCTGGTAAGAGAAAAACAAGAGGGACGGAAAACATTTAAGTGCTTGCTTGTGTTTGGGAAAGTAGGAAGTTTTGCCTGCTATGAAGTACAAGAGAACTATCTGAGTGAGCTATACCTTGAATGTGATAGTGGTTACATGACTGTACACTTTGTCAAATAAATGTTAACAGCACACCAAAGGTTGAATTTTATGCATATAAATCATACTATATAAAAAGAACAGTAACATTATGTCACCAAATTACATATAAGATACTCCTGTGTTCTGTCTCCTGACAGGGGTTTTGAACAAGCAAAAACTGACATAGCCTTCTTTCTACAAGCTCCAGAAAACAGCTAAAGATTTGCAGTAACAGGGAGAGTGCCAAAATAAAAAAAAGATAACTTGATAAATGGCAATTCATATTTTAAAAACTTGAACGATTCTCTTGACAGTATTACAACATTGAAGCAAAATTGACTTCTTGATTTGGGGTTTTCTAGGAAAATGTCCTTGTTTTGGAGATAAACACATTGAAGTAATTTTTGTGAATTGTTTGGTGGGCAGATATGGTAAAATTATAACAACTGGGAAATCTTAGTGAAGGGATTGTACTACTTTGCAATTTTTATACATCTGATACTACAAAATAAATTACTTAAAAATAAAACTCATGATGCTACTGAAGCAGGCTAGATAGGGAATCAATAGATAGATCTGGAACCTGGCAAGAAGTCCATGTGGACATCAGTACCCCCAAGATGGCTGCTGAAAGGTCCTCATGAGAAATACCATTCAGAATGAGATTTCCTCCAGAAGCCAGGAGAGGCCCCGGATATTCCCCAGGGGCCTTATCATTGGGCCCTCCTGGGGGATTGATAGGTGAGGTAATCAATCAGAAAAGCAAACAACTGGAACTCCCCCATGCCATTACTAAAGGACGGAATGATTAATGGTTTAAAAAGCAAGTAGGCAGTCAAAGCAGTCTTCTTGCCTTTGCCCCAGCTGCTGCTTTCTTTGCCCAGGTCTTGCCATTTTTCCCCTGTCATTATGGCCATGCAAGTATAACCTGCGAAGCTGGAAGCTTTTGCGATAGGAAGGTGGTGGGCATGGCCAAAAATCGGAGCCATGGGAGTTCCCTTCCCCAGAGGTATCACAGGCCATGACACCCTTGGATAATTAAACTTTACCCATATTTAATCCTCCCACTTCCTACTACTGAATTTCACATTACAAGTTTGTGTTAAAATGCCTTGGAATGTCTTAAAAACTGTAAAACCGAAAATGCATTTGCTAGCAAGGAAATTATTGTTTCAGGGCCCCAAGACCTGTTAGCTAGAATAATTGATCTCTAATCACTTAATGGCTTTTTTTTTCATATATATTTTAAAAGATGCTTAGATTACATAAATTTAACACAAAAATTACAGGGATTCCCATGATCTCCACCATCCATACCTCCCATAACATCTCACATAAACATCTTTCATTAGTGTGGCACATCACCTGCAATGGAGATACACATCCTGGGTCTTTCCCTCTAAGCATAGACCACAGTTCACATCATAGACCACACTATCTCCCACACAGATCTGAATGGTATATGCTGATGCAAAAAGGCTTATATCCATTGCCACAACGTCACTCAGGACAACCCCCAAGTCCTGAAAAGACTCCTATATTACAACTGACCTTCCAATCCCCACCCTGAAAGCAACTAGTGACCACTGGCTCTACCTCAATATTGTAATTTCTTCCATTGTTTGAATCACCATATGTCTACAACAGAATACCATTAAGTCCACTCTAGTCCAAAGCTCTTCTCCCAATCCTGAGGGACCGGAATGGTGATGTCCACTCCACCTCCAAGAGAGAGTGGGCTTAGATCTCATGGATGTGTTGGATGGTATTATCCTCCCTTCAGCTGAAGGCTCTCTCCATTCCCTTGGATGGCCATTATCCATCATTGTCTCCTCACCAGGTCACTTTGGTGAGTCTATTGAGCTGTAGAGTAGGAGTTGGAGATCCACCAAGATTCCTGGCACAGCTGGCACACAGGCAGGCCAGAGGCTCTAGTCTCTGGAAATACACCTACAAACTCCAGCCTCATATATAGGTTTGAATAGAAGGGACTGATGGACATGTGCAGGGAGGACTTATTTGAGTCCAACTCTGTCACTCTCAGGAGCACAAATTACAAAGTAGAGCCCACTGATAAGGTGTCAATCTCTGGGGCTATCCCCTCTTATATAAGACCTGGGCATCTCCAGAGCCCTCAGGAGTCTCTCTGTATGGGGTGATATCCACTTTGGTGTTCCATGAGATCCTACTGAGGGGTGTGTAAGCGCTACTTCTGGGATGACCTCCTGACTCTCTTTGAAGTCTCTTAGCCACATGAACTCATTTGTCTTTACCTATTCCCCTTTTATTCAAGGTTATTTTTCCAGTCGTGTTTCCAATTGGCACTTGGTATTAATCCCTCTTTGCCAGGGAGGCTGAATCTCAGGAGTCATGTCCCATGTTGGAGGGAATGTAATGCAATTATAGGCAGAGTTTGGTTTAGGGGGAGGCCACATTTGAGCCACAAGGAGGCTCTCAGGTAGCAACCCTTAGGCACCCTATAACAGTAGGCCAAGTTTCAATTACAAGAGCAAAGACTCATAAGGCTAGTCATCAATAACAAGAACGCTGCAGTGGGCCATCCTCTTTTGCCAGACACTGCCCCTGCACTTAGGGGACTGTTGCTGCTCCCGTGGAGAATGTGGCAGAGCTCTCCAGTTTGGGAATTCAGCATTTCCTCAATTATTGAGTGATTGTCTATACACCATGACCATGCCGCATCCCTTGATCATTTGAAAAATTTTATATATCTTTCATGTATATTCAGATGAACTTACTCCCATGAATCCCTCATCCCTTACACCCCCCAGCAATGATCTCTGCAGCCCCCATTGTAACCCTACTATGATCTAAACCTTCATTGAAGATGAAGCCCATATAATAACTAAATAAATTTAATAGGAAAATGAAATAATAATGGTAAGCTTAAATGCAAGAGATAAAATACAAGGAAACTCAGAAGAAAAGAACTAAAAATAAAATATAATTAATATATTGGGACATTCAAAAAAAGCAAATGGGAAAAAAACAAAAGATTTTTAAAAAATTATTTATTTATTTTTCTCCTTTTATCACTGCATTATTGGATGTCCAGTGTGTACCATGACACCTTCCCCCTCTCATTCCCCAGTGTCTCCCTAGTTTTCAAAGAAGTTTTAGGTCAAAGTACCACACAGAATACTAGAGATTCCCATATACCCAACCTCCCTCCCCCTTTCCCACCCCATATTAAAACCATTTTTTTGTGTGTGGATGGTACCATTGTTATAACTGTTATACAGATAGTGAAACATAGCTACTAAACATTGTCAATGGTTTACAGAATAGTTTTCATTTTAGATGGTACACTTTAATAATTTTTGGTATTTACATGTCCTGTGTCCATTACTGTATGGTAATGGAAAACATTTCCCATGACCACTAAATACACCGTTTGATCTTTTCTTTCCTTCCTCCCCATCCTCCTGGGGCATATGAACTCCCCTGTCTGGACTCTTGAGATGACAAGATTCATAGTTACATTCACTGGGTATTCTAACCTGCCCTTCCTAATCTACTCACCTGTTAATCCTGCACCATGAAACCCAGCAATATCACTACCCACCTGTCCTATCCTTCAATATGCAACAATACTCTATTACTTTATCATACATTATGTCCATATGGGTGATTGCTCACAACCTATTCTTTTCTCTCTCTCCCTTGTTAACTTATCTTTCAGACAGTAGTTCTCAGAGACTGCTCACTTTTCTCAATTCAAATCAGTGAGGTCATATACTGTTCATCCTTCAATGCCTGGCTTGCTTCAGTCAACATAAGGTCTTCAAGATTCATCCATGTTATTCCATGTGTTAGCACTTTATTCCTTCTAACAGCTGAGTAATATTCCATTGTATGTATGTACCACATTTTCCTTATCCATTCATCTGTTGATGGGCATTGGGGCTGATTCCAACTTTTGGCAATGGTGAACAATGATGCTATGAACATTGGTGTGCATATATCTGTTCGGATCTTTGTTTTCAATTCTTCCAGGTATATACCCAGCAGTGGAATTGCTGGATGATATGGAAGATCTATTGTTAGTTTTCTGAAGAACTGCCAAACTGTCCTCCACAGTGGCTGGACCATTCCACAATCCCAATAGCAGTGGATGAGTGTTCCTATTCCTCCACATCCTCTCCAACACTTATAGTCTGCTGTGTTTTTAATAGCTGCCATTCTGAAGGGTGAAAGATGGTGTCTCATTGTAGTTTTGATTTCCATTTCCCTAATAGCTAGCAATGTCAAGCATGTTTTCATGTGCTTTTTAGGCAATTGTATTTCTTCCTTGGAGAAGTGTCTTTTCAGGTCACTTGCCCATTTTTTAAATCGGTTGTTCATATTTTATTTTTGAGGTGATGGGTTTCTTTATATATGCAGGATATTTGGCTCCTATCAGATATATGTTTGCCAAATATTTTTCCCATTGCATAGGCTGCCTTTTTATTTTCCAAATAACATCCTTTGAGGTGCAGAAATTTTTAATTTTGAGCACATCCCATTTATCTATTTTTTCTCTTGCTGCTCGTGTTTGGGTGAGAA
>JAQZBX010098694.1:0-11552 GCA_029593785.1 Cabassous unicinctus
GAGCTGGCCTGCCCTCACAAGGAGGCGCCGGGAAGCGAACCCGGGGCCTCTCATATGGTAAACGGGTGCGCTATCCATTGCGCCACACCCGCTTCCTGCCGTGAGGTTGCTGCATCAGCCCACCGCACCGCTCAGGCCGGCGTGCCCTCACAAGGAGGCCTCGGGACGCGAACCCGGGCCTCCCATATGGTAAACGGGGCTCTATCCATTGAGCCACTCCCGCTTCCCAATAAACTGCATTTTAAAAAGGACACAATATATGAAACAACTCTTTTCAAGCATGGACAACAGACTTGCACAGGACTTGATTTCTGGAAGTAAACAAGTGAGATAAGCTTTCTATCGGGAGACTATAGTGTATGCAGGCACAATCTAAGGAGAGCACAGAATGCCACTGATTTGAAGAGACAGTATTTGAGTTTGGAGAGACTAAGGGAGCTTGAATTTGCAAGGCAGAGAACCAGAGAGGAAAGGGTTACACAGAGAAAGATCTCCAGAAAACTGCATAGGTGGCCCAAAAGTCTTTGACAGAAAACTAAGTCCTGCATATGTGTGGTGAGATATCATGAACCAGGCAAAGAAGTACTGCCAGTGAAAGAACAATGAACAATGACAATCCCCAGAAGTCACACAGGGATGGGAGCCACCACGTTCTGACCAGCCATAGTGGAGAGGCCTCATTGAACAACCAAGGCATCCAGAATACAGCCTGGACATGCACTAAAAATAGACCTCAAAAGGATCAAGCAGATCTACAGGTAACTTAACCCTCTGCCAAAATAAAGTCCAGCAATCTTTAAAGAAGATAACAAAATGCAACATTTACAATGTTCACTATACTGTCAAAAATTACTAGCCCTGTATGATAGTTTGAGACTGTATATACACCAGAAAAGATCATGTCCTTCTAGCTAATCTATTCCTGTGGGTGTGAACCTATTGTAGGTGGGACCTTTTGATTAAATTGTCTAAAGTAAGGGCCTTTTATTAGATTACTTCAATAAGGCATGAACCAGGGTGAGTCTTGATCCTCTTACTGGAGTACTTTATAAATGAGATGAATTCAGAAGACAGAGAGAAAAGACCCAGGAGCTCAGAGAGGAACCCACAGAAGCTGAGAAAGCCGCAAGAGCAAGAAGCTGAAATCAATGGATCCCAGGAGAAAGCCACAGGAGCAGAGAGAAAGCTGGAGGAAACTAGAAGATGAAAGCAATGAGACCCAAAGGAGAAGGAAGAGGCCAGAGATGCCACCATTGTGCCTTGCCATGTGACAGGGTACAGGATCACCCACAGACAGTCTTCAGGGAGAAAAGCATTCCATGATGAAGCCTTGATTTGGACATTTTCATGGCCTCAGAACTGTAAGCTTATAAGTTAATAATTCCTACTTTAAAAGCCAACCCATGTCTGGTATATTGCCTTGGCAGCCCTTTGCAAACTAAAACATCCTGCTAAGAAGCGAGAAAACGTAACTAGTAGTCAGGGAAAAATAAATCAGCTAATAAATATACATGGTTGTGACAGAGATGATGGAATTCACAAAGACTGTAAAGATTACACATATGTTCAAATATTTCAAGTAAAATATAAACAAAAGTAATAATGAAATGGAAGATATAGAACCAAATGGAACTCCTGGTACTGAAAAATACATGATCTGAAATGAAAATTTGACTGAATGAGATTCAGTCAATGCTAAATTATTCAATCCAAAAGAAACAAGTAAAAGAGAAAAATGGAAAAAAGAAAGTATGCAAGAAATAGAAAACAAATAGCAAGATGGTAAACTTAAATCCAACCATAGTGATAGTAAATTAAATATAAATGGTCTAAGCACTATAATTAAAAATCAGAGATTGTCAAACAGGATAAAAAAGCAAAACCAATTATATACTTTATGGAGAAATGCACTTTAAACATATTGGAACAAAGAAGTTATCAAAGGATGGAAAAAATATACTATGTAAACACTAATCATAAAAAACATAAAGAGAATATATTTTCAGAGTAAACATCGGGGCAAGAAAGATTAACAGAGAAAAAGAAATACATTTTCTAATGATGAAAAGTTCAATCTTCATAAAGACACAATAATCCTAACTGTGTGTGTATCAAATTATAGTGCTTCAAAATACATGAAACAAAGAACAGTAAGGTATATATATAAAATAGATAAACCTACATGGAGATAGAGATTTCAGCTCTCCTCTCTCAGTAACTGATAAAACCAAGAGACAAAACAAAACAAAACAAAAAAACCTAAGGACATAGAAGACCTAAAAAACTCCATTAAAAAACTTGAGCTAATTGATAATTTTTAAACACTACGTATGACAATGGTAGAATACATATTCTTTTCAAATGCAAATTAAACATGCTGGACCATAAATGAAATCCTAGTAAATTTTAAGAATTGAAATCATACAGAGTATATTCTCTGGTCACCATGGAGATAAATTAGAAGTTAATAACAAAACTATATCTGGAGAAGCCCTACATTTTTAGAAATTAAACACTTCCAAAAAAGTCATAGGTCAAAGAAGAAATCACAAGGAAAATTCAAGAATATTTTAAGCCAAATGGTAAATACACAGCATATCAAAATGTATAGGATGCTGCTAAATCAGTGATTAAAGAAAAATCTGCTTACATTAGAAAGAGCAAGGTTTAAAATCAGTGAATGAGCTAAGCTTCCAATTCAGGAAGCTAAAAAAGAAGAACTAAATTAAACCCAAAGTGAGTAAGTGAGTTTAGAAGGAAGGAAATAACAGAAGGCAAAAATCAATGAAATAGAGCTCTCCCTGGCTCTTGCTCTTGCTTTTGCTCCCACTCTCACTCTTGCTCTGTCCGTCTCTCCCTCCATCCCTCCCTCTCTCTCTCCCTCTTTTTGCTCTTGCTCTTGAACTCTTTCTCTGGGGGAATCTAGCTGCCACACTGTGAGGAGAGGCCCATGTTGCAGGGAAATAAGACCTCCTGCCAAGAGTCATGTGACTGAGTTTGGAAGCAAATCTAGGAAGCTTTCAGATCAATGCAGCCCTTGCATGTGTATTTACTGCAGCCTCATGATAGACCCTGAACCAAAACCATCAGATAAGCTGCTCCCAGATTCCTGACCCACAGATAAGGTGTGAAAGAATAAATGTTTGTACTTTTAAACTGCTTGAAGAATTAGATAAAATCAATGTAACCAAAAACTGGTTCTTTGAAAAGATTTTTAAATATCTTTCTAGACTGATCAAGAAAAAAAGAGAAAATATTCAAATTATCAATATGAGGAATGAGTAGACATCATTACAGATCACACAGGATAATAAAGGAATTTCATAAACACTTTATACCAATACATTCAACAATCTAGATAAGACTGGCAAATCCTTTGAAAAACATAAATGACAAAAATTGGCAAAAAGAGAAATGTAAAATCTGAATACCCCTATACATTGTAAAGAAATTGAATTTGAAATTTCAAAACTTCAAACCTTCTCCCAAAAAATTCCAGGCCTAGGTGCCTTTGCTGGTAAAGTCTGTCAAATGTTTAAGGAAGAAATAATGGCAATTTGACACAAACACTCAGAAAACAGAGGAGGAAGGGCCAGCATTACCCTCATACCAGACAAAGGTTTACAAGAAAGCCTCAAACCAGAAACTCTCATGAATATATATGCAATAATCCTTAACAAAGTATTACAAAATTGAATCCAGAAATATATTTAAAAAGATAATTCATCATGAACAAATAGGAATGCAAGCTAATTTATCATTTAAAAAATAATTAATGCACTACACCATATCAATTGTATCCAGGAGGAAAACTCTATAAGCATCCTAAGAAATGTAGGAAAAGCACTGGAGAAATTCAACAACCATGAATAATTATTTTAAAAATCCATCAGCAACCTAGGAGAGCAAGAGTTTTCTCAAGCTGATAAAAGGCATCCACTGAAAAATCTATAGCTAACACCAT
This sequence comes from Cabassous unicinctus, assembly GCA_029593785.1. Lineage (NCBI taxonomy): Eukaryota > Metazoa > Chordata > Mammalia > Cingulata > Chlamyphoridae > Cabassous > Cabassous unicinctus. The sequence continues at coordinate 3,965 of JAQZBX010098694.1, forward strand.
ACTTAATACCAGACTGAATGCTTTTCCCTTAAGTTTGGGTATAAGGCAAGAATGTGAGGAATGTATGCTCTTATCACTTCAATTCAACATTGTATTGGAGATTCATGCAATCCAATAAAACAAAAAATATATAATAAAAGGCATACATATTAGAAGGGAAGAAGTAAAACTCTTTTTAGTCATAGATGACATGATTGTGTATATTGAAAATCCTAAAGAAGCAACAGTAAAACTACTATAACTAAGAGTGACTATAGCAAGGTTGCAGGATAAAAGGTTAATTTTTTTCCATTGCTTTTCTATATTCTAGCACAATGAACACTTGCAAAATGAAATATAAAAACAATGCCATAAAATCATGCCAAAAACATAGAATGCTTAAGCACAAAATCTGCACTAAAAACTACTTAACCATTTCTCAGAACCATTTCCCAGAAATTTTTAAAGCCCTAAATAGTGAGATATACAATGTTCATGAATGGATCAAAAGACTCAATATTATAAACAGGTCAGATTTCCCTGGATTGACCTGTAGATTCAATCAATTCCAATCAAAATCCCAGAAGCCTGTTTTAAAGAAATTGACAAGTTGTTTTTAAAATTTATAGTGAAATACAAATGACCTAAAATAGGCAAAGCAATTTTGAAAAGAAATAACAAACATGGAGTGATTGACTATCTGAATTCAAGACTGTCTATAAAACTACAGAAATGGAGACAGTGTAGCATTTACTAAGTATAAACATTAAATAAGTGGAACAGAATTGACAGTCCAGAAATAGAACCACACAATAGTCAATTGATTTTCAACAGAGGTGCTGAGGTAATTCAATGAGTAAACAGCAGTGTTCTAGAACAACCAGATATCTATATATAAAAAAATAAATAAACTTTGGCCCTTACCTTACACCATACACAAAATTAACTCAAAATTGCTCATAGAAATAGAAGTTGAAACTATAAAACTTTTAGAAAACGTCTAGGAAAATACATATTAAACAACCTTTTGTCCCATTGGGTAGGCAAAGATGTTTTAGACAGAACAGATAAAACCACGAACCATAAAAGAAAAACATCTATAAATTAGACTTAATCAAAATTAAAGACTTCTACATGGCCAAAGACCCCATTAAAGAACAAAAAGGCAATTCACAGATGGGGAGAAAATATTTATAATACATATATCTTAATGAAGATCTTATACTTAGAATATTTAAATAATTCCTAACAATTCAATAGGAAGAAGTAAAAAAATTGAATATTGCCAGAAGATTTTAACAGATACTTCACAAAAGACAATATGCAAATGTCCGATAAATACCACGAAAAGATGTTCAACATCTTTGATCATCAGGAAAATGCATATTTGAACCACTGAACACACATTGGAATGTCTAAGATTCAAGACTGACATTAAGTGTTGGTGAAGATGTGAAACTACTGTAACTCATACATTGTTGGTGGGAATGTGTTAGGTTAGTGCAAAAGTAATTGCGATTTTGCATTGTTGAAATTTGCCATTTGATATTGGAATACATTCTTAAATAAATGTGGTTATGTTATACATCATTTTAATGTGCATTTCTAGCTTTATATTTTTTTGCTAATGACTTATTACTTGCTGTTTATTTTATATTTATTTTGGACTAAGGAAATGATGTTAGACAAAAAACAAATTTGAGCGATTTTTTTTACTTGAGTTCAAAATGAGTCATAAAGCAGCGGAGACAACTGCAACATCAACAATTCATTTGGCCAGGAACTGCTAACAAACGTATAGTGCAGTGGTGGTTCAAGAAGTTTTGCAAAGGAGACGAGAGCCTTGAAGATGAGGAGCATAGTGGCTGGCCATCGGAAGTTGACAACAACCAATTGAGCACAATCATCGAAGCCGATCCTCTTACAACTGCACAAGAAATTGCCGAAGACCTCAATATCGACCATTCTATGGTCATTCAGCATTTAAAGCAAATTGGAAAGATGAAAAAGCTCAATAAGTGCATGCTTCATGAGCTGACCGAAAATTGAAAAAATCATCGTTTTGAAGTGTCGTCTTCTCTTATTATATGCAACAACAACAAACCATTTCTCAATTGGATGTGACGTGCGACAAAAAGTGGATTTTATACAACAACTGGTAACGACCAGCTCAGTAGTGGACCAAGATGAAGCTCCAAAGCACTTCCCAAAGCCAAACTTGCACCAAAAAAAGGTCATGGTCACTGTTTGGTGGTCTGCTGCTGGTCTGATTCACTACAGTTTTCTGAATCCCAGCAAAACCATTACATCTGAGAAGTATGCTCAGCAAATCGATGAGATGCACCAAAAATTGCAATGCCTGCGGCTGGCATTGGTCAACAGAAAGGGGCTGATTTTTCTCCACGACAACACCCAACTGCAAATCACACAGCCAATGCTTCAAAAGTTGAGCAAATTGGGCTACGAAGTTTTGCCTCATCCGCCATATTCACCTGACCTCTCGCCAACCGACTACCACTTCTTCAAGCATCTCGATAACTTTGTGCAGGGAAAACGTTTCCACAACCAGCAGGATACAGAAAATGCTTTCCAAGAGTTCATCAAATCCCAAAGCATAGACATTTACACTACAGGAATGAACTAACTTATTTCTCCTTGGCATAAATGTGTTGATTGTAATGGTTCCTATTCTGATTAGTAAAGATGTGTTTGAGCCCAGTTATAATTATTTGAAATTCATGGTCCAAAACTGCAATTCCTTTTGCACCAACCTAATAAAATAGAACAATCACTTTGGAAAATAGTAAGGCAGTTTCTCATAAATTTCAACATAAACTTAACATATGACCCAGCAATCCCATTCCTAGGTATTTACCCAAGACAAATAAAATATATGTCCACACAAAAATGTTTACTTGAATGCACACATTTGTTCACAATAGCCCAAAACTGTAATCAACTCAAATGTCTATCAACTGGTGACTGGAAACACATACCATAGACTACTATTCAGCAATGATGGCGATACATGCAACAAAATGGATGAATATCAAAAATATGCTGAGCAAAAGAGAATATACTATATGATTCTATGAAATTCTAGAAAAAACAAAACTAATCAATAGTAACAGAAAGCAGATCAGTGGTAGCCTGGGGCCAAGGGTGGGAATGATTTGCTTAAAAGGAGCACAGAGAACTTTTTAGGTGATGGAAAATACCTTGCATCTTGAGTGGGATGGTTGTCACACATGTGTATATGTTTATCAAAATTTATTGAACAGTACATTTAAAATGAGTGCATGTTATTGAATATAAATTATATCTCAACAAAACTTTTTTTAAAAGTAAAAAAAATAAATCAGATCTTGTGGAATGACCAATGCATAGTTTATCACTCAAATTGGCATACAAAATTTTGACATCACAGTGCTTCCTCCAGGGCCTATTCCAGTTGGACTGTTCTTATTGTCAAATTATATTTTCCAAAGATGGCACCACCCCACATGCTATGCTACAATGCAACCCGGATACCCCTCCCATCGAAAAGTGGTGTATGTGTCCTCTCCCCTTAATTCTGGGCACACTTGAACAGCAGAAGGTACACTACATGACTTCCAAGGTGAAGTTAAAAAAAGGCAATGTAACTTCTGCCTGGCTACCATGGATGCACTCCAACTCCCTGAGGACTCCATGCTGTAAAGAAGCCCTGAGACTGCTGAAGACGGAGATGCCCTGCCAGCCCTAGCTCCTATAGGCCATGGCCTAACTTCAGCCACATGAAAGATCCCAAGTCAGAACTACTCACCCAGTCCTTCCTAAATTTCTGACCCATAGAAACTGTGGGGTGATTTGTTTTGCAGCACGAGTAACTGCAACAACACCCCAGCCATACCACACTTGGTGCAGTGCTCAAAATCAATGAGAAGAATGAGGAGGGGCAATGCCATCATTTTTTGCAATAAACCTACAACCATTTCACTCCATTTGGGCTCCTGGCTCCCATGTAGAAACCAGCACTTTCTTTTACTTCAAAGACTGACTAAATATATGCACTAAATGGCTCTTGTTATCCTAGAAATGTGACATTGAATTAATCACCAGTGAGCTGGCCGGGCTCCTTGACAGGATGGTGGCAGATACACTGAGGGACCCCAAAGCACAATACACTCCTCTTGTTCTGGAACCTAGATTCACTCTGGAGCTACTGGGAAAAGAATTCACCAAAAGTATTTGGGCAGGTAAGCTCCGGAGTGGCCCACGCGCTCACACTTCTCTTCAGCCTTGTCCTGCGCACCGCCATCAACAACACGTTAGGCGCTGCTCTCGGCTGCTGCCCCACAGCCCCACAGCTGCTGTCGCCTGGCCGGCCCTCGAGGCCTCCTGCCCCCTGCCCCTTTCCCCGTGGCCCCGCCCTGCCGCACTGTCCAATCAGTTCGCTGCCACTCCCCTGGGTCACATGAGACAAATGAGTTTGATGCTCATTGGGTGACTTACTTCAACAAGCCAGATACCGATGCCTGGGAATTTTGTAAAGGGATGAACACGCTTGTTGGCCATGATCTGGTTCCAGAACCCAAAATCATTGATACTGTTTTGCAAGCATGCAGATGGTTAAATGATTTTGCTGGTGCAGTAGCATCCTAGAGGCTAAAGACAAAGCAGGATCTCATCAGGAAATCTACCCCTATGTCATCCAGGAACTTAGACCAACTTCAAATGAATTGGGAAGCTCCACTCCAGAGGAACTGGGTCTGACGAAGCGTAAATTCCCATGGAGTATATAGGCAAACAGGATTAAATACCAAAGCCATTAGCCAAAGGGCACTTCAGAAACACGGGCCTGTTGTTTCTGTCTCAGCGAAGGTTCAGGATATACATTATGTAAGACATGGCCCTGGACTAGGAGTTGGCCCAAACAAGACTTTAAAAAACAATGACACCTCAAAACAATCAATCTTGCTGCATTGACATGTTGATAAGACAAGCTGAACTTCAGAGAGGCCACTGAGTGGTAGGCAGAAGGCCCACTGTGGCAGATAATGGGCTTACAAGCTTTACTGCAATCAAAATCCATCCATCCATGTCTGCTAGACAGCCAGCATGAAATAAGTTGAAGTAAACCAAAAATCTAGCCACATAAAAGCATGCGTGCATACATCCTCACACAAACAATTGCACACAAAGACCTTTCTCACTCACTAGTCAGGGAAAGGGTACAAAGGGAAATCAAGTGCGTGCATATGTTTATTTTAAAGTGGGTGTTTATTTTCCAGTTTCCATAGGAAATAATTGGGCTAATATTATCTTCCAAAAGTAAATATCTTTATGCAAAACTCCCTAAAACAGATCCCAGGCCAAGATTCCTGCTACAGCCTCCTCCAGCCCTCACGCCTCCAAATTCTCACCGTTGTCTAACAGAGAGGCATGTCCTTCCTTCTTCCCTCAGCTCTTCTGAAAGTTGAATTGCAGAGTCTTTTGCATCCCTCTTGCCAGATTCTACTGCTTGAGACAGGAGATAAAATCTCATGCGAAACCAGAAGTGCGAGGACTCCCAGAAGTTTGACCCTGTCAGTTCCTCTTGGCCATGAACAGTTTATGCAGCCAATTAGTCCCTTTACTGGATCTTTTCTGGAATTAGGTAAGCCAGGAGGGCCAGAGCTTGTTTGGGGTTGTATTCCCATGGAGTTCTATGAGTTTTCTGTGGCTGTGATTCTAATAATATTTGCCCATAAGTAGTTCTTGGAGTTTTGTTTGCTGGCCTCAATAAAAAGAGCTATTACTAAGATCCTACTCACCAACCGCCTTCTAACATCATCCGTCTAATTTTGAAAGAGCCAGATATTTCAACTGGCGATATAATTATCACTATGTTTTGGGTTTGTTTGTTTGTTTTTTAATCACCAAAGGCTACATTTTCTAGCTACTATCCTTTTGGAAATACAGTAAGCTCTTGACATTCTGAGGGGACAGGTCTAGAGACTTTCCCAAACCCCAAAATCTCAGACACAAGAATGTCTGTGCAGGCCTCTGGCTCTGGATCAAGAGTCCTGAATTTCCTTTGTATGTCATCACTCTAACCGCATTGTGACCCAGATAAATTCATATAAATGGAGAAAACATAACCAACTACAGACTCATACTCAGGAAAAGATTAAATTATTGAAAATTAGTATAAAGAGAGAACAGAAAGGAATCCAAGTTTTATGCCCTTATGAAGAATTAAGCTCCTGTACATTAAAGATCAGTTGTTGAAATCATTAGACTGCCTACAGAAAAATCATTGAGAATTTTTATCATTACAAAGCACATATTCTATTGTTGCTTGTTGTATTTGCTGGATGAATTCTAGCCTTATTACAAATCTTAAAGCCTTTATTTTTTATTTTAACATAAATGTCAAAATATTGTCCATATCACCTAAAAGATGCACTTGCAAAGATGGTTAAACAAACCAAAATATGAAAGTATTCAGAAGAGCTCCATTGATAAAAAGGAAAACTTGTACTCAACCAAAATGTCCAACCAAGGCAGAACAATTAAGGAAAGTGTTGCCTATCCATTCAGGAAACTATAAAGCCAATATTAAACTTATTACTGTATAACCATGCATTACAGAGTAAGCAGCCCAAAGCATTCCGGGTTCTTTAGTGGACTTTCACTTGGCTCAAGCCCCATTCAGGAAATAACCCTAAGCACTCTCAACTTACAAGCACTGTTTCACATTTATTCATTTATTCGGCACGTCTACAGCATATTCATACTGGAATGCTAACCTCATTTATTGAGTTTAGTCAAGAAATAATAATATAGCCATCACCATCTTCTATGATTTACTGGCAACTATTGGTTTGAAATTCTAGCTCTCCTTCTGGTTTGGGGAGCAACAATTAAACTGTCTACTCCTTAGATTCCTCGGTCATAAATAGAGGTGATTACTATCTTTGAAAATCAGTGTGAGGCTCAATGAAGCTAATATATGTAAAGTGCCTGGCACATAGGTAAGGCTCTGTTGGTAGGAATCGGTGTTCGTGCTCTTGTTGCTTTGACATAAAGCCATTCCCTGTGCCTACCCAACTATCCACAAACATACAAAATCCAACCCATATTGCACACATGAGAAACTTGCTATTTATCTTCCTTAGACTATGAATATCTCTTGGGAGAAATATGCGGTCTCCTTTCTCAGGGTGGCCTTTCAGCTAAGACCTACTGTGTGCTGTACTCCTCCTCCTCAAACTTGGGTCCTAACGTCATGGATAGATATGCCATGTCATTGTGAAAGGAGAAAGGAATATCCATCAAAAACAATTATATGCTAGGCACTCTTCTGGGCATATACAGGCTTTATCATATTGCTGTTCCCCATTTTAAAGATGGAGAAACGGAGGCTCAAAATGATCAAGTATATACCCAGGGAAGCGGGTGTGGCTCAGTGGATAGAGCCCCCGTTTACCATATGGGAGGCCCGGGTTCGCGCCCCGAGGCCTCCTTGTGAGGGCACGCCGGCCTGAGCGGTGCGGTGGGCTGATGCAGCAACCTCACGGCAGGAGGCGGCTGTGGCGCAATGGATAGCGCACCCGTTTACCATATGAGAGGCCCCGGGTTCGCT